>JAOQML010159232.1:0-13584 GCA_027568935.1 Erythroxylum urbanii | reverse complement strand
ACTTTTTAATTGGAAATAATTTCTGTTTTAAAATTATAGCGTTAAACCTCTTGCAACAACCATTTTAATATTAGGGGTATAATAGTCATTTATTATACATTACATTTCATTCTATTCATCTTCCACATTCCATTCCATTATAAACCATTTCGTTCCGTTCCCTTCCATTCTGTTCCGTTCCATTAATTAACATCCAACCAAACAGGCTCTAAGTTTATTGGTGCCTCTTCTTCATGACCAGCATATGTCACGGTGCTTCAAGAGGAGAACTAGGCACTAAAGAATAAGTTACAATATACGAAAGACAAGTTAAATCGTAATGTAAAAGAAGTGAACAAGCTTAAAAAGATAGTCAAACAATTACTAGGCTCATTATATGTCAGTAGTAGTGACGATGATGAGGAGTCTTAGTTTATGTAGGCCCTGTAATTATTATTTTATAAATACATTCCATTTTTAACATTTATTTTATTCAATTTATTATTATTTAAAAAATATGTCAGTAACATTAATTATAAAATGAATAATTTTTATATTTCAAACTGTCTTAAAAATTGTAACAAATTAAAATAATTTTTTTAACAATTATAATAATATTTAAATTCAAAATTAAATTTTCTCACTAAATAATATTAGCTACCAAAACAAAATCGTCACTGAAAAATCGAAAGTGTTAAAAGTTTTGCAAACTTTTCCGTAAACTCCTTTGGCACGAAGAAAAATAAAACCAAGCAAAAACGAAATAATAAGAATACCAGAAATTTGTTAACGCAGTTTAGCACTCCTTGCCTACATCTACAGGGTGCTTACCTAGATTAAATCTTTCACTGAAATACAATAGGTTTACTTAAGGCTTAACTGAGCTTACACCATTCAGCCTTGACACTATCTCTCGAACTCACTACCGATGAAAGATTTTCACACTCGATAATACGACCGACTCGTATTAACCTCGTCAGAGGATTTTTCTAACTACTTTCACTCAAACAACAATCAATAAAAATAACTCAAGTATTTAATTAACTAAGAACTGAACAATAATATACTTGAAATAAAAAGAAAGACTTTCCTATAGTTTATCTTCTCAAAATAATCCAGCTGAATCTCTTCATCATTGTTAACTCTTTCTACTTTAAAAGCATGTCGTAGTGTTTTGTCAATTAATAATTAATGCCCACTTCATTGTAGCTAATATTCACTGCCTCATAAACTCACACCCACAGCCACGGTTCATCAACACCAGGGATCCATTGCAATTTTAAATGTGTGCGTCACTGACACTTGCTCACAAATCCACTACAACGTTTCACTCTACACACATCACACGTTGTTCACCAATCTCCTACCCACACAACGCAATCACCGTAATTGTTGAACAACTAACTCACATGAAATCTATCTCTCACACACACACCATCTTGGTTTCCACACACACCACTTTTCTTGATTTCTCCCACTCACGTATTTGATAGACTTCTTTGATAATTAGGAGATGTGCACAATGACGCTATATCTGGAGATGCTGTCGTGGATTAAAGATATACAAAAATCTATCATATAATAAGAGTCCCTATTAAACCATGCAACCAACGAGAGTTCCACTATAGTGCCACCACTTCAACAGCTTCATTAATTTTTACCGCAACAGTAACAACCCAAAGACAAAAACACAGCAGCCGCTATTTTTTGTTTTCTTCCAAGCATTAACCTATCCAAATACTCATGTGTCCAGTCATATAACAATTCAAATATCAACATGATAATTATATCCTATATGTCTAATTAAAATGTCAAAACTATATATTATATCCTAACAGTCACAAAAGTTATTAACTACGTTTACAAGAACGTTACTAAAAACATTTTGCTACAACCACAAATTAGTAGATAAAAGTATTTTACTACAAAAACAAAATCGTCACAAAAAACTATTAGCTACCAAAACCAAAATCGTCACAAAATGTTTTTACCTACATTTACAAGAACATCTTTAAAAGCATTTCCCTACAACAAAAAATTAGTAGCTAAAACTATTCTGCTACTAAAATAAAATCATCACTAAAAATAATTACCTACAAATATAATTTAGTAGGGAAAAACTTTTAGCTACAAAACAGAAACGTCACAAAAAACTATGTACAACATTCTTTATTCTCGTCGATTATACTTTTTACTAATGAATTATTTGTTATTGTTTAGTGACGTTTATTTTCGTCGCTAAATGTATTGTTTGTTGTAGTGTTTTCTTTATAAGGAATAATAAAGTTAGTAATTGAACTAGTCTTCAAGGGAATGGTAACATGGAATATTCTATGTTTAAATTTACTACATTCAATTTTATGCACTGACAGATTTGGGTGAGTAAATACAAAAATATTTCGTTGAACAAGTAATTTCTATAAATTAACAATTGTACCAAACAATTAATAATTAATCTAAAAACAACTAATGCTAATTTTTTAGAAATTAAACTAATACTAATTGGTTACGCCTAAAGGGAAAAATAATTTGCTAAACATAAAAGTACTCATTCCATAAATTATAAGATGTGATCATCCTCGTAGCGGTGAACCACTGAAACATGCTCCTAAGCACTGCCCTTCTCCTATACTTTACTAACAAAAGTAGCATCGTTTGCTGATGACTATTCCATATCCTGATCAATAATTTCCCTTCTAGAGGCAACATTGGCATATGAAGTGCCTAAATGAAGTATTCTTGAAGAGTGAAGTCTATATTTCAAATGTAAGAGTTCATTAATCATGGTACAGATAGCCAACACGAGTCATTAAGTCTTTTTCAGATTGCATACGACAATCAGGCAGTTGCCTCATTAGGCTAATGATAAATTATCTTTGTTTAAATATTTGTGTTACTCTCAATCTTCTCATTCTATAAGATTCATTCTTATGATCAATTCTAGATATACAACACCATAAGTACTTAAATAAACAATTTTATGAATAAGAAAATCATCAGATAACATATTACTTGAACGTATGTCCATCAAACAAACTAATTATTTGATTTTAAAATCTTGTCTGATAAACACATATTGAATAAACTAGTTATCAAATAAATGAATTATTTCATACATAATACAACCAAATACGCCAAATTATTTCACTAGTAGAGTATATTGTTAGATATGTTCTTGAAACGTAGAATTTTGGAATTCATAAGGAGTATATTTTTTTTTAAAATAGTCCTTAACAAATTGTGATGAATTTGATTGAATAAATTATTAATATAATTTTAATTTGAATTAATTTATAATTTAAGATAATTTTCATTCCAATTTTTGGTTCTAGGGTGTTTCAAGATTAAAATTAATGAATTATAATTTTTATGGGCTCATTATAAATTGGTTTATACCCAATCCAGAATTTAAACAAATGAACAACTAAAAATGTTGAATATATTATTCTTGAAGATAAACAACTCTTATTCTTTCTGTGATTCACTTTTAACTTAGTTTCCAAACACAATTTATTTTTGCTTTAAATTAAGTTCACCTTATATCTAAACAATGCTTATCCAAACGTAGAAGAATTTAACCTTGTAAACAATGTTTTGGAATTTCGTACTGTGCCTTCTAAAAAATGGTACAAATTATGCTAGTACTATACTGGTTTCAGGTATCGGATGGTACCAGTCATTTCAACTGGCACTAGTTGATATTAGTAAAATACTAGGGTCAAATTATAAAATTGAAAATTTTGAGGATTTAATTAAAAAACCCCAATTGCCCCTTTTTGACTTTGCCTCTTCCATCCTTAGTTACACCTTACTCACTCGTCTCTCTCACCACTCTCCCCCTTCAATCTTGAGCTTTCCTCTTTTTTGGTTCATTCCTCATCATCAAACTGCCATCTGCCCATTGTTGTCATGTAGCACCCCACTCCCATCTAACACGTGTCTGTACGACCCTTATACATTCGAGCACATGCCTGATAGAAGCAGTGCGCTAGAGCAATCACATCTCTTAACATGACATCATAGTTAAAACACAATACTCAATGTCTAAAATTCAATTCCTCAATTTCATTTCATAAAACAAAATTTACATTGTAGCATTACATACATCATCCATATAAATATACAATATCAAAGACTTATCAGAGTATACAGCTATGTTTACAAAATATGCTATATAAATGAGGAATTATACAAAAATTTATCTATCACTTCAGTCTCAGCTGACCGACCTTTGAGCCTTTTATTCTATCCAAAAACACAAGAACTACTCTTCTTCTAGAGCGTTTTAGAAATTAAGTCACCTCTCTCGTACCTGAAAGTCAACATTGCAATTTTGGTGAGTTTTGCAAACTCAGTGAGCAAGTCATCATCGATGTGCTCACTTATATCATATAACACAACAATTCATATACAATCATCATGTTCAATCAAAAACAATTTTTTTCATTTATTTCACATTTCACATTCAGAACAGTTCATACAACTCAATTCTCAAATTGTATATGCAATGCTCATGAGACTCCCATTCAATTGTTATGTTGTTGTGATCGAGTGTCTTTTCTACTGTCCCGTATCTGTTATAGATATCGGGCTTATTAATAACTATCCCGTATCTGTTGGGGATACTAGCTTATTATATATAGTGAGCCAAAGGCTCTTACCACATTATGAGCTTTAAGCTCTTTTTCACTGGCGACTCTGGTCACAATTACCTTTATCTTATCATTCATTCATGTAATGAAATGTATTATATGTATTCAATCAATCACTTGTGTTTCATCATTCACATTCACATTTTTCTTTGGACCTAAGTTCGACATTTAATAATAATGTTGAGTATACTTATTTATGTCAAACTCACATATAATGAGCACTTCCAATATAATTTTCATGTATCAAATGCCTCGGACAATCAATGTCCGGAATTACACATTTATATCAATAATAATTCAACATTTGACACTTAAGCAAAGATAAATAATCATAGTAAGAACATCTAGGTTACTCACAGTATGCTCCAGATAGCTATTGCTTCAAGGTCCCGGCAATGTCTGCATGTTGTCGCTCTAATTGCTCTTCTATATCATGCAACATATACACATTTACATATTAGTAATTTGCACAATCACATTAATACTCAATCATACACATATGTACATGTGTTATATATAATGCATGCTCAATGACAATGCTGGGTATATTTCCTTAATTCACATCTTATGACCATTCAACGTCATCTTTCAATCGTTCTTTAATACCTAATACACTTTACTCATTTTAATCACCTAATCCATCATCAACTAAGTTCATTCTTGGCCTCATTCAAGCCTAAACACATCATAAGGAAGTACTTTGACATTAGTTGGTTCAATCATCACTCAAAAGATAACTTTTTACTCTAAATGTCTGCCCACGATCATGGTGTCCCCCCATGATTATGACAGAATCTCATGGAACTGACCACGATCATGGAGATTCTACCACGATAGTGACAGAACCATTTTTTTTCAGGCCACGATCGTGGGGTAAGGGCCACAATCGTGCCCTGCATTTTCTTCCTCTATTCTAACGAATTCAATATATGTATACTAATATAAATTTCACACCAATTTTTTAGTATTCACATCCATTTATGCAACTTCATTAGAAGCTAATTCAACTACCATATTAGTTGCATTAAAAATCCACAAACTCTACTCATTTGATTCATCATCATTCACTTAACCTCATTTATTCTTGAAATCCTATCATGTATGCATTTCTAACTTTCTCCTTACTATATTCAAGACATCTCATACAAAGTCAATCATTTTTACTTCATTCCCCTTTTTATTCTCTTCTCATTTCTATCTCAATAAGTAATTTGTCACTTAAGGTTCATCAATCATATATAAAACAGAACTTATCATCTTCATATTCTAGTTTACTAAATCCTTACACCTTCCCATTCTAAGAGCATTATTAACACCTTTCTTAAAAATAAATCTCCTCTTTCATTATACCCTTAATTTGTAACCTAATTCATCCACAATTTGGCCTATACTCATGATTTTCATATTCTCAAAATAAGAACATAACATATATATTCATTCATCAATTCCCTACCTTCATCATCACACAAAAAATAGAACATAATCACATCTCTTCATTTTTCAACTTTCAACACTCATTCAACCACCACTTTCATTATTAATCATCTCAAAATCACCTTTAACACAACTCATAGTTTATCACTCATCATAATACAGAAGCAAGGCATAACCCTACTTACTTCTTCATCCACACCTCATCATATTTCAACTTCTTTTTCATAATCATTCATCCCTTAATCTATCATCATAAATGCTTTTTATTAAGCAACTCATGTGTAACATTAACACATTAAAAATTAAAACATAAATATCTTTATTTATTTACACCCACGTTAAAATATATATATATATGATCATGATCATGAAATTTCAAATCATTCATCATGTTTGACTCATTTACAACTACCTATAAAGATTAATGTATAACTTACTTGATAAAACTCCACTCTCTTCAAAATCACATGAACCCTAGCTTTCCATACATCAATGATCATCAACATGGAGGTGGGGTAGGTTAGGTTTTAGTGGCAAGATGTTAAAGACAACAAAAATGTAAGTAGCAATTGATGGATGAAAGCAAGGTTCGACGTTAAGAGGTGAGAAGAGGGTGTCGTAGATGAAGAAAAATGAAGAAGATGAAGAAGAGGGATTAACGATGAGATGATAGCAATTAACAAGTGAGAGACAATAAAATGTTAGTCTTTCACTTGAGAGAATCGTGTGGGATAAGTAGTGAGTGGTAGTGACACTTGTCACTGCCACTTGTCACTGCCACTTGTCACCTCCTCATGGCTCCATTTGGCCCTCTTTTTAATAACTAGTCTATTTGTCTCCAATGTGTAATCCAATTGTCTCCTAATTTTTTATGACATTTTTCATTAAATCCTAAAGCCATTTGTCAATTGTCTTGCCACTTGGCATTTTGTCCTAGTCTAAAAATACCCAAAATTTTAAAAATTTCCTAAATTTTCACCAAAAATTCTAAATCAATATTTAAACTCACCAAATCAATTTTCAAGACATATTATCCACAATTCATATCTTAATCACATTAAAAATCAATTATATCTGAAAAATGTCATATGAGTGTATGAACAGTCATTGTAATGTATGCAAAAATTAAATTCACGTGTGTGTATGCTATATTATGCATGAGCATGAAATGCACTTCCTAATTTATCATTAATATCTCTCATGCACAGTTATTCTAGGGTTCTAACCCCTTTGCATAGGAAAACGGGATGTTACATGCCAGCCCACTTTTCATCTCTTACAGCTTTCCCTTTTCATCTGCTTGTCACTGCCAATGCCATCATCGTCTATTCTTGTGGTTCTTACCTTCTTGGTTCAAAGATATGCTCCATCACTGCCACTTCTCAGTTCTCAGATTTATTGGTGCTGCTCACTCCTCCTCCGTTTGCACCTCTTCTTCCATAAAATGTTGCTTCAGCAATTCAACCTTTTCTCCCATTGTCGACTAGTTCTCAAAAGTTTTAATTTTTTAATGTGATTTGTGTGGTTAATTAGTTTCTAAATTATGATTTTATGATGGTGGAAATTCATAATTAGTTGATTCTTGGTCGGTGGCTGTGGGTTATGGGTGACTGATTTTTAGGTGGTGGATAGTAGTGGGGAGTGAACGGTATGAATTGTAATTTCTAAGTTGTGAATTTGTAAGGTTGTGTTGTCTGTAACTATGTGTGTAGCTTCGATTACAAATATTAAGGGTATACTTTTAATTTTATTCAACAATTTATTTAAGAATTAAAGTTTAACTTATTTTTGGAAATTATTTATATCATTAACTCATTATATGTCTTATTAACCTGATTTTGTAAGGATCACATGTGAGTTTGTAAATGCAATTTGAGTTTATTTTATTTTAATAATTATACAAATAAGATAAATTTTGATTTTATTGAATTAAATTTTGCATTTTTACATTATTTTCATTAAAAATGACATAACAAATATGCAAAATTGAACTTTAGAAAGGAACTTTCTAACGTGATAGTAAAATTACAAATGCACATTCATTTTCATTATCTTATTTTATGTATAGTTAAATACATACTATATAGTATATGGGAATTAAAAAGAGACATTTTAGGTCGTTTAATTTCTCATTAATTATATTTAAGTTAGCATAAGTTTATTTCTCATTAATGAGTTATAATTGTGAGTTTATAATTGAATTATGTAATCATATAAAACAAGTTATAGTAATGAATTTATGGTTAAATTATATAATCTTACAAAATGAGTTATAGTTATGACTTTATGGTTGAATTGTACTCACATGAATGGGTTATAGTTGTGAATTTATGGTTGAATTATGTAATCATACCAAATGAGTTATAGTAATGACTTTGTGGTTTGATCATGTAATCTTACAAAATAAGTTCTATTTATGACATTATGGTTAAATTGTACTCACATAACACGAGAAATTAGTAGACAGAAATGTTTAAGCCTCCAATTTTCTTAAAGAATCATTTATATAAGTTTATAAAGTTCATATGCATGTCTATGTCATCTGATTATTGAGAAGTTTTTGTTGACATATGTTTTCATTTATTTTAAAGATATATGGAGGGAAGTTCAAGTACTCCTGATAATTTAGCCACTTCATGAAGATTAAATGATCTAGCTTGAGCTTAAGCTAGATTAGTTCATGGAATAAAGAACCATACTATTTATTTATATTGTAAAAAGCATTTGAAAGGTGGGAGAATTACCAAATTAAAGAAGCATTTAGCTAGGATCAAATGTGATATGGAGCTCTGTAAGAAAGTAAGTTATGATGTAAAATGGCAAATGAAGTATTAGCATAAGAAAGATAGAAGACAATAACTGAACTACAAAATAGATAGTGAAAGTTCTTTTTGTTGTGATCAAAATAATAATGGGGATATTGAATGTAGCATTCCTTCCACCCAACAAGAAAGAGATGTTGCACCTAATGTGAGAAGCAGAAGAAGACAGGTGACTACCTTTTTTGCAATGCGAACAACTCTTGGAGCTCAGCCTTTAATCCATAGTGCCTTCCAATATAAAGAAACGACTCATAATATGGACATGTTCGATGGTGGTATGATTCAGGTATAGCATTCAATACTTCCTAGTCTCATTATTACTAAACTATGGTGGATGTTATTGCCTCTTACAATATAGGATATAAAGCTTTTTCAATTAATGACTATATAGGTAAATTTTAAGCAGCTCTATTTATGAAATAAACAGTTATTTAGATGAAAGAAGATGGCTTAGGCTACTTATAGGTATTCAAACATATGTGATCATTGTACAAATAGAAGACAAAAGCCTATTATTAGTTTTTTAGTTTATTCTGCAAAAGGGACAATATTTGTTAAGTCTATTGATGCATCTGGCTTTATTATGAATGTTAATACTCTATTTTAGATATTTGATAAAGTTGTGAATAAAATTGGGCTAAAAAATATTTTTTAGTTCATTATTGACAATGATTTTGCTTATAAAGTTGTTGGAAGAAGATTGCAAAGTAGGTATAATTTTTTTATTAGACTTTCTGTGCTACATATATCATTGACCTAATGTTGAAAAATATAAGAGATGCTAGATATTTTCTTATCATTGATGAGGCTGCGTAGAAAGTAAAAAAAGTGACTAAGTTCATTTACAATTATGCATAGGTTTTGAATTTAATAAAAAAGGATTTCACCAATAGTAGAAATTTGTATATTTCTACTATTACAAAATTTGTAACTAATTTCTTACCACTTCATTGTTTTGGTCTGATAAAGAAAGATTTTAGGCAAACATTTACAAATGATAAGTGAGTTAGTTCTCAGCATGCTAGGTTTAATGTTATATTGGAGGGTTTTAAAATTACACTTAAAGATCATGAATTATAAATCCAAATGTTAAAATGTCATTCGAGTTTATGAGCCTTTAGTGAATTTACTTCGTTTGGCTGGTAATGATGAAAAGGTAATATTAGGTTACATTTATGATGCCATGGAGAGGGTAAAGAAAATAATTAAGGTCAAATATGAAAAATAGGTCTTTTTTTTATACACATCTTATATTGCAGCCATCAATAAGAGATGAGAAAGGCAACTTTACTATTTGTTGTTCATAATTGGCGTATTATTGAATCCAAGTGTCTATTGTAGTCCAAGTTTCATGAAGAAAATTGAAGTTAATAGGGGATTGTCATTAACTATTACAACAATTGTTTTCTGTGAGATGATGCAAAATCTCTTAAGTTTATAAATGGAGGTTTATTAGGATGCTTCTGGTGATTTTGAGATGCCCATTGGTATTCGTCAAAGTGACAAGCTTAATCCAGGTATATATTTTCACTTTTGTTACATATTGAAATTAATTATCGCTTTATTTTTTTATAATGTTACTTTTCCTATCATTTAGTTATTTGGTGGGACTAATTCGGAAGTAGTATTCTAAAACTACAAAGGTTTGCAACTCAAATTATGAGTTAATCTATGAGTGCAACAAGGTGTGAAAGAAATTAGAGTAAATTTTAATTTCCACATTCAAAGAAAAGGAATAGATCAAAACATAAAAGATTGGACGACTTGATTTTTGTTTGATACAATTTAAAGCTTCAAAAAAGGTATGTTATTATCATCATTATATGTAATGTAACTTCCTGTAATTTCTTAGTAGTTTAATTTTATTTGTTTACTAGGAAGCTTAATAGAATAAGTAGTTGTATGGACCTAACTTGTCTTGACCATATTGATCCTTTGGTGAATTGGTTTCTAAAGAACTGAGTTTGATAAATAAGTGTCTTGGAAGATAATTTTGGATGAGAAAGTACTGGCATATCATTTGATGCAATGAATTTGATTGATGATGATAATGATGAGGCTTCTCTTAACAATAAAGATTCTA
Organism: Erythroxylum urbanii; assembly: GCA_027568935.1. NCBI lineage: Eukaryota > Viridiplantae > Streptophyta > Magnoliopsida > Malpighiales > Erythroxylaceae > Erythroxylum > Erythroxylum urbanii. The sequence continues at coordinate 2,614 of JAOQML010159232.1, read as the reverse complement.
TATCAAATAAGAATTAAGGTCAATGCAATTTAAGCAGATATTCAATTAAATGAAGTTTCAAGTTTTTCATTTCATTTCTTCTTTTAATTTCACTTGTATTTGATGCATATGTTAATATATATATGTTTTTGTTTCAGGTTATATATATAAATGTTTTTGTTTCAGATTTCACTTGTAGTTAGTTTTTTCTTCGACACGAACTCTTGTTGTAATACTTAGAGAGTCATGAAACATTATTATTCTTTTTATTTGATGTTTTAATATTATTATTATTTATTATATGATAAAATTGTAACATTTTAAGTATTTTGTATTATCCTTGATTTTATATTTGTATGATGAATTGATGATCAAATGATTTTTTATATTAATTGTGGTGGTTATTTATAAGTAAAAAATTAATATTAATATAAATAATTAGATTGTTGATATTTCAAATTTTTATTATTATGATTTTGAGAGACAAGATTGATGTAAAATTATAAATTATATAGTAAAATAGATTGAGAGACTAATTTGTGATTTTTAAAAAATTAATGGACTATTTTATAATTTTATAATACCCAAAACAGTGCCCAATGTTGACCAAGAACAGTACAATATCATACTAAAACTAAATTATGGTATCGATGTGGTATTTATAACGTTGCTTATAGGCCAACAAAATTTATTCTAAGTTTAGATTGTGTTTTCCTTGTAATCAGACAAGGCTTACACTTAGTTTGGAATACCCTAACACTATCTCGAAATGAGTGGGTTCTTCCACTTTAGAAAACCTAGCTACCATTATCACTAACTATAAATAACAAACCATTGTTGATCATCTCTTCCCTAATACCATTCAAATGTTGTCACGATTGCATCAAAGAGAGGAAGTAACAACATCTCTACTTATCTGACAATCGATACATGTCGTGATGCAATTAACTAAAAATGACTTATGGAATTTGAGTTAGACAGAATATTACACAGAAGGATTGGACAGGGGAGAAACTTTTGGGGTAAATTATCTCTGCCTCTTTCAGAATTTCATTATTTAATTTATACAAGAAATCATAATGTTGTAACAAACATATACACTACTCATCTTCATGCGATACTATAAATATTCTTTTTCTAAAATCATTACGTTGTAGTGGTATTTCAGCTCGCAATCTTGATATCTGACTATCTTTGTCTTTTTGCGTGTGTTGTGTGTTCAACCATCCTGTGGATATCGGTACTTAAGTTCAAATGGGTCTGCAGGGATTCTTGAGCTGGTTGTTTCTCCTGGGTCTGGTTCCTTGTCGACCTCCATGTTTGTAACTTTGCCCTCGTCTTGCAGAGTAACCTTGTCCTCATGGTTAAAGTTTAGAAAGTCCTGACAGAATTCGTGTAGAGGCTCCCAAGTGGAATCAAATGGTGATTGACTTGTCCAATGGACTAGCGTTTGTGGGATTATTCTTCCTCTTTGTAGAATTTTTCGGTAGCCTAGGATTGTCAGCGCTGTTAAAACAGGGCGATTGTCCATAAATTATTCTGGTAAAGGGGCCTGCTGGGAAGGAATTTCCCCAATGTATCTTCTGAGTTTTGAAACGTGAAAGACATTGTGTATTTTAGTGGAAGGCGAAAGTTCCAAATGATATGTAACTAGTCGATCTGTTCCATGATGCGAAAAGGACCAAGAAATCGTCTTCAGATTTTGTGGGTCTCTCAATTAGCAACTTTCTTCTGGCAATATGGCTGAAATTTCACATAAACCCAATCATTAAAAAAAAAGTGATATTGATGTACCTGGAATTAGCTTGATTGTGCATGCGATTTTGTACCCGCAAGAGGTTTTAGCGAAGAGTAGCCAGATTGATGTGCGTGCCGTTAGCAAATCTTCGACAGTAGCAATACTTGTGCTACCTTGAACATACTCTATGAGAGAAGGCGGTGATCATCTATATACCACTTCAAATGGGGTCTTGTGGTGGTATGAGCTACTAATAGTAAGAATAGTGCCCTACAATTTAAAAGCTCCTACCAAAAAGAGCTCATGAACACTAAATCGCGATCGAACACAATACAAGTGGGAAAACTATGCAATCTGACAATAAGTTTTACAAAAATTTATGCTACTTAGCATGCAGTGAATTGTGACCCAAAAGGAGAAAAATGAGCTTATTTTGAGAGTCTATCAACAACGAACATAATAATAGTCTTACTAATAGACGGAGGAAGATGCATAATGAAATCTATTGAGACAAACTCCCAAATTAATCTGGGAGTGGGAAGAGGTTGGAGAAGTCCTTGGGGTGGGGTGTTGAACAGTTTAGTTATCTAGCACACTGAACATTGTGCTATAAAATCTTTCACTGATTGTCGCATGTTGGGCCAATAGAAGACAGGGGATATGCGAACTAGTGTTCTTTGAATTCCTGCATGTCCTCTTCTGGATGTATTGTGGAACTCAGTCAAAATTAAAGGTTGAAACAATGTTTTAAAAATCAGACCGGTGATTAAACTAGAGAAGTAATTGATTCAAGATTTAATGGTTCAACCGAAATTCAATTGTGATCGAACCGGTGACTAATAAATATATAAAATTTTATTTTATATATTATATATATAAGATAATTTTTAAACATAC
>JAOQML010159209.1:0-13585 GCA_027568935.1 Erythroxylum urbanii | reverse complement strand
GAATAATAAGTTTCTTAATTCATTGTAAAATGTATTATACTTCGTTAAATTTTGAAAAATATTTTCATTTACTAATTCAAAAAGTTGAGTTTTTTATTTTTTAAATTAGTTTTCAAATTTATCGAAGAAATATTTTCCATTTAATTGAGACATAAATCTCTAAATAAATAATATAAATGACTTTCTCATTTAAATAAAAGTGTTTTATTTAATTCTGAAAGTACTTTCCTCTAAATATTAGAAAAAGTTTTATAAATGAAAAATAATTTCTATTTAGATTATAAATAGTTTTATATTATCTAAATGGATTTGAATTTCCTATTTGTTGAATTTTGAATTGGATTTTTTAAATTATAATAAGTATGAACCATAATTTACTGAAAATTATTTTAAATTAAAATTTATTAAATGTTTCAAGATAATTGGAAATAATTTCGAATTGAATTTGAAAATTTTTTTCAAATCAAACTAAGTTTCTATTTGGAATAGGAATTTGATTTATTTAAGGAATCAATGGCTTTAATCTAACTTAAAATTTTCAAAGTGTTAGAAATATTATTTTAGATTATGAAGATCAATAACTAGAATCAAATGAAGTTTGATCTTTTATGCATATAATTCGATTATGAGTGCATTTGAGATATATTGAATGTATGTTAAATTGTTTTATATGTGTGATATTTTACATAAGATTTTGTGTTTTATAAGATGAACGGAATTAAATCTCTCGTTGAAATATTAAATACATGTTGAGAACATGATTGTCATCTTTCATTAATGTAAAAATAAACTAAAATTATTTTTTATTGTTAGACTTGGTAAGCAAACAAATGTCCACTTTAACCTGAATATGTTTAATCTTATAATAGGGAGTTATACTTAACTAAATTTGTGCGATTAACTTATGATCACATGAATTTATAGGTAGGGTTAGGAATAACATATAAGATATGTTTTGATAAAAGTTGTTACCTAATGAATCTACAAGTCACTTGGGATGTGATCGATAAAGTTATTATTTACCTAATTTAAGTTTAGTTCTTTTGTTGAGCAAACTTATGATCAACTAAATTTGAATGGATCCTAGCCTATTAGAAATATTAATATTTTAGAATGGTAATGAGGGCTGTTATTTTGAATAAAATAGTGGGAGTAACTAAATACATAATTAAAGTCTTAATCTCATTTGGTATTCATGACATATAATCAATGAAAAAAAAATATCAAAAAAAAAGTTGCACATTAGATTCAAAGAAGATCAAAGGGAAGACATCAAGAGAACTCAAGAAATTCAAAATTTCCAGATCAAGACACCAATCAATTTTTCTTTCTTTTCTTTTCAATTATTTAATTATCTTGGATGTTTATTTAGGTTATTAGAATGATGAACATGATTATGGGTTTCTAAATCCATATTAGGGGTTGTTCTTGATCTGTTTTATTAAACTTTATTCTTGTTGAATTCAATACATCTATAAATGCTTTGTGATATTTGTTATGCTTATACTTAGTAATAAATTGAGAGAGTGAATCGAGTTTTTTTTGTTAATTTGTGCAATAAGAGTTGTTAGCTTAAAAGGCCTAAAAATTATCATATTAATAAACAATTTAAGAGAGAACTTAATTGTGAATTAATTCTCCTTAGGATTGCTTCAAATCCAATTGAATAGTTAGGAGTAGTTTTGTAAATCTAGAGGTTACAATTATATTATTATCGATATCAATTAGGATTACTTGATTAGATCACAAGAGAAAAAAATCAAAACCTTAAGATATTATGATCAAGCATAATTTAATTAACAAGATAAAAGGGAAGACAAAACAAGGATAGAATAACCGATTATTTGTCAATGGAGTGTCAATTCTAAACTATCCTAGGCTGACTACTCTCTCTCGAGTTATAACCATTAAACCCTAATTAGATTATAGAACTTGCAATCTCTCAATTCACAAATTATCCAAAACCTATTTAGATTCAAAGAACTATAATAAACTATCGGAACATCACATGGGATCTCTCTCTGCATAATTACTAATATGATTTGTCACGGTTTCTATTGTTAGAGTAGTGCTCTAAAGGCAATCGCCTTTATCAATTTTGTAGTAACTTTGTTTTGATTAATAAAGTGAAAGTCATTTTTCATTAATTTGATATTTATTTATATATGAATTGATATTAATGAAGTCCATGATACAAAACATAGCATGAAGGAAATCATAATGAGATCATGTTAATGAGATTCCTATCATATACAATTATGTTAGTATCTAAATAATCCCTAGTCATAGGATTAACAAGATAGGACATTATTAATCTAGATAGACTAGCACATGTTATAATCCTTGATTTAATCAAGTAGTGGATCTTAGAAACTATAAGCATAAGATGTTTAGAGTCAACATGTGGATGCTTACAAAGGGTAGCAAGCACATCGGATGACCCGTTATGAGATTATCATATGGATGATCTATCAAATGTCAATGATTAATCTCATCATAGCAATATTGCAAATATCTTTAGACTTGAGGTACTCAATGATATCTGGGATACTAATCATGTGCTTTGACATCATTCCTTATTACCTCAAGACGAGGTCGCTCTTAGGGTGGTGATTGGGTATAACTATTGGTATTCGAAGATAATTGGGTAGCCAGTAAAGGATTCACCACTCCTGATAGAAGGAGATGATACCCACGGCCTCTTGTTGGGGCATTACTCAGGAGTCTCTGGCCAGAGTAGTTATGTCTTATGAAGAGTGTTTTCAGTGACACATAGAGTAATGAGATCCTAGGACAAGAACTAACATCACTTAGACTAGATGTGATGTAGTTAGTTTAGTGGCAGTTGACATATAGCTCATACTCTAAACCAACTGAGTATAGTATAGTGAAAGGATGAATTACACAGTAATTGTCTACAGAAAGATTCTTAGGTTGGATAATTAACTATCGAAGAGTTTGTGTGTTAATCTATTTATATTCCAGCAAATTGGCATCATGAAACCCTTCAAGATTTGCTTGAATTAAGAGTTAATTTAAGTGCCTAAAATAATTGGAAACCTAAGGGTTACATGCATAAAAGATCGGATTAAAGAATACTATGTACGACTAATTTTATGTAGGCCATGATCGTGATAGAAGGCAAGCCTGGTTTTAAGTTGGCCACTTTCGTGATTGAGGGCACGAATGAGTACATAAGTTAGTTCTTCACTTATGTACACGAGAGTCTTACCATTTCTTACACACTCAAGTGAGAGCATAAGGGCTCTAAAAGAGTTCTAAAGTGAGAGAGAGGTATCAAGAGTCTTGTTTTTACAATTTATACAATTGTTGTATGAATCAAAGTGCATGCAACAAAAGTCTTGATATATCTTCTATCATTTTGAGCATCTACTATAACTCATCTAGTTTGGTGCTCAAATCACCCTTATACATTGTTTCTTCTTGATCTTTGCATGTTTTTAAGTGATTAAGGAAGTTTTTGGTGTTTGCAATAACCCAAACAAGGAGAAGAAACAAGAAAGGAGGAGAAACAAACCATAAAAGTTTTATATTTCATTTTCTTTTACATATCCATGCATGCATGTATGATTATGTGTCTTTCGAGGTTGTCATGGTGTTGGAATCTAGATTCTGACACTTCTATTGCATTCTCATGCATGTGATGCATGCATCTATGGCATCCCCATCATCTATTAAATCACCTAACTCTTATTAATCTAATTTAATCATTTTTCATTCAGTTCATCCTCTCAGTTTATTATAGAATTATGTAAGAACGCATTCAAATTATGAAATTCATCCAATTAAAACAATCAACTAAATCATCATTAAATCAAAATAGATCCCATAAGAGAGTTTAAAACATCATCAATATTCCAGATCCTATCATCAAACTATCCATCTCGATTTTATACATAAATAAAATCAAAACAAAAACGAAATAATGACTTAGAATAGATGATGGAAGGTAGCGATGTCTAAAAACCTCCTGATTCGAGAAACATGTCGAGTCAACTTCGTCTTCCTCTTCTTCCTCTCCCTTCTTCTTCTCTCTCTCTCTCGGTATTGTCTCTTTAAGGATTCAAGTGTTGCTGATGCAAAAAACTCCTTTGCACTCCTCTGAATGTTCTTTAATAGTATTTTATGTTTTGGGTAACTCTAAGGTCTTTTCGAGCTTTGAAAGGTCCACAAAGTCCCTCGAAATGTAAGGTTTATAAGCAAATGCATGTCTACCCAATGCAAGCCTCGATTATGGCTCACATCTGAGCCTTTTGTCACAATTGTGGCCTGATAGACCATGATCGTGGACTATTGTTTTAGCCCAAATGTCTTCTAAAACTCCTCTGTTCTTCGATATTGACCCTAAAACACTAGCAAACACATCAAGGTACCTCAAAAACATAATATTTTACCTCAAAAGCTTGTACTAACCCATAAAACCCTTAAAACACAAATAATTAACAAACTAACACAATTCTAACCTAAACACATACTAAATGATCAAATTATCAGCAAAACACAAATCAAACTATGTCCTAAAATACGATGCAATTTACACTTATCAACATCCCCACAGTTAAACATTTTCTTGTCCTCAAGCAAACAAAGCAAGAAACAACAAAAAAACACAATGTAGTAACGAGGCAATGGCTATAACTTCACAAAACAAAATTTAACTTCACAAAACAAATTTAACTTTAAACATAATCATTCAAGTTGTTCCAAACTACTAAGATGCAAAATCCGCGTTTAGGAACTCTGGACTAAATACTCTTATTAATCAAAACTTAAATGGCAAGTTTATTCACCCCTTTGAATTCTACACACAAATTAATAATTATTTGGTCAATCAAACTTTACAACTAAACCTAAGTACGTTTTCATAAAATGTTATGCTGCTTATAAGTTCAGTAGGTTTTTATTACAAAACATTCCTTTTTGTTACTTTTTATGGACATGAACTTAGTCTTTTCATATGGATGCAAAATTGGTGATGAATGTTTATCTGGTTACTCAACTAAGTCATGTTTTTAATAAGTTGCTTGGTTGGAATGTCATTATAGCCTTTTGACGTGAAGGCTCACACTTGTGATGTGTGTCAACTCAATTACTTGGTTACATTACGTTCTGAACTAGCTACTAGCTCTATTCATAACCCGAACAATAGCGGAATAGTTATTTATTTAAAATTTACAAACACTTTTTATTTTTCTTCTTCTTTTTTTAATTAATGCCTACCTTGTTGCTTTAGCTACTCGTTTTCACGAAAAAATACTAGCAAAGCTACTTAGTTGAATGAATTAAATTTATGAATGAATGTGACAACTTATAGGGTGATAAACTAACACTGAATGCTAATTAACTTTCATATTTTAGCCAAAGAAACCATATCACTAATTTCATTAGCTAATGACTCTTCACAACCTAATAGATTAGGTTCAAAATTAAATTGATTTTGTTCCATCTAAGCCATCAATACATTCACACAATTTGATAAGCGTGAATTACATCATGTTTTAAGGCTTAGTTAGATATGTATTGAAGTCTTAACTTAATCATTTAGTATGTGTTTCGGTTAGAATTGTGTTAGTTTGTTAATTAATTGTGTTTAAGTGTTTTTATGGATTAGTCAATTCTTTGAGCTTAATTATTCTGTCTTTGAGGTACCTTTATGTGTTTGTTAGTGTTTTAGGGTCAAAATAAAAAAACGGAGAAGTTTTGAAGACACTCGGGCTGAAACAATAGCCACAAAAAACCTAGGGCTATCTAAAACACAAAAGGTATATAAATAACAAGACAAAGAAGATGAAGGAGCTTTTGCATCAGCCACCATTAAGAAATTATAGAGAGAGTTCATTGAAAGATTGAGAAAGAAAGAAGGAAGAGAGAAATGGAAAAGAAACTGATGTGAAGTACTTCCTGAAATAGGAGGTTTCTCAATGTTGCTGCCCCCATCATCCATTCAGATTTTGTTTCTTGTGTATTTTCAAATTTATTAATGTATAGAATTGGAAAAACCATTGAAGATAGGATTGTGTGAATGTTGAGGATGTCTGAACTCACTTCAGGTTGTTTTTATCTTTGATTTGATAAAAATCCGATTGTCTTATATTATATGGATTCATTGTGATTGATTTTTGAGATTGCATAATTCGGTAATAGATTGAGAGGTTAAGTCGAATGAAAAATAATTAAATTATGCTCACGAGAATTAAGTGATTTAATAATTACATTCAAATCGATAATTGTGTAAAGATAGATCTCACATAGGTTCCCGGTAGTCTATTGGAAAACTTTATATCTAATTAGGGTTTGGATAGATTGTTAATTAAGAAATTACAATTTTCTATAATCTGATTAGGGTTTATAATTTAGGGTTAATGATTATAACTTGAGAGAGAGTAATCTACCCTAGGATCATCTAGGACCAATGATCCAATAATTCATAATCAATTAGGTTATTGTTAAAGATAGGTAAAATTTACCCTTTCTCTCAATTGGTAGTTCTTTAGGTCGATTCTTCAATGTGCGCATTGCAATTGCTAATTTGTTAATATTTTGTGCTTGATTCTTGAATTGAATTACTTGATTGAATTGCTTTCCTATTTTAGTTTCGTTACATTTTAAATATTTCACATTATTTTGTCCTTAGATTTTAGGATTAGATTATCCCTCATCGTGGGATCAACACTTTAATTACTACACAAACAACCCTTATGCTTGTGGATTATCGACGTTAAATATTAAAACTTACACATAAAAAAACTGCGATCAAGTTTTTGACGCCATTACTGGGGAGGCAATTAGTTTAGTTTTTCAGTCTAAAGATTTTTTATAATCTTTTGTTTTAAAAAAATAGAGAAAGAAGTTTAGGGCGTAAAGTAGAGACACAATAAGACATCTTATAATGATAAATGAGACATCTGAAGAGCTAGACGCTGAAAAGAAATGGAAAGAACGATGGTGGAAGTTAGATATTGTCCAGAGCAAGGAACCTTTGCGAATTACAAGGAGGCACAGTATGACTAGGAAAGTAACGATCCTTGTTAGAACATGTACACTCCGAGGTGGTAGAACAACCCTGATTTCTGTTGGTCCAACAAAGTAAGGACTCATTTAGGATGTCAAGACCTTTTAGGAATTAAGCAAAATGAGTCTAGTTCATGGGATTCTAAATTAGACAAGATCCTGGATAAGCTCACATACATGGAAGAGGGCCAGAAAAGACTAGAAGAGCAAATTGAGCAAGTAAATCATGCCTCATCTATTCACAACCTAGAGATTCAAGTGGGACAACTTTCTGTGAATTTTGTAAAAGATGTGTAGAAGACTTTCTAAGTAATATAGAAATAAATCAAAGAGAACAATATGAGGCCATTGCACTTAAGAATGGGAGAGAGCCAGAAGGAGTAGTGGAAAACCAAACTAAACCCTACCTTATTGAAGACCAAGAAATCAAGAAAGAGGATGAAGAAAAGGATAAAAACCCCTCATATTATCCACCAAATCTTGGCATGCATGCTTGAAGATGAAAAAATTTTAGTAGATGTCCATCAAAAGAACCTTATCCTTCAGATTAATGATGACCAAAGGACATTCAACATGAATGATTTATTAAAGAATCTGCCAGAGAGTAGCTCATTCAGGATAATTAATGTGTTTAAATCTTCTAAAGAACAGAAGGATGAAGAAACAGTGACAACAGACATCGAGTTTGAAGAAGCTATGAAATTCTATATTCGTGAAGTGGAAGAAATAGAGGAGACGAAGGTGATTAAGGAAGAAAGAGAGCAACTCACCTTCTTATAGAATAAACTGTTGGATTCATTAGAAGATTGAGGGGCTTTTGTTATTCCCTACTTCATTAACAGTTTGTTAGTGAAAAGGACATTACTGAAATTAATTAATTTTCTTAATTTTATCAATATTATCCTACTGGTCATTTTGCAATTTGTAGTTTACTTACAAGCTACAAAACTGATGTTGAACAAAAAGGGTGGGAGCAAGTCGCTCATAATTAATCCCGAATGAGTTTTCAATGAAAGAAGAGCATTGAGCTATTGACGTTAAAAAAAGCGTTGCATAGGAGGCAACCACGGAATTTTATTTCCTTTGATTGTTTTTTTAGAAAGTTTGAATTTCGTAGTTAGGATTATTTCATTTCCAAATAAAATCGGGAAGCCATAGGACTTTGATATGAATTTGATGATCAATAAAGTACAGAAAGAGAGGTGAAAAGGCCACAAAGAGTTAAGAAGTGACTTCGAAAAGTGAAGAAGAACAGAAGGAAAAAATTTTAAAATTTGGTGGAAAATTATAGGCCATGATAATGGCCTACGGCCGGGTAAAAGAAGGAGGACACGCAATTGTCGTTATCAAATTTTACCATTTTACCGTCCAATCACTTATATATTTAGTTCTAACTTCATTTTTTCACTCACTTTCATTTTTACTTTATCTCTTTAAATTCAAACCTACAAACACTCTCATTTCTCTCAACCTAAATTTCAAACTTCTAGTTTCTTCCAACTTTTACCAGCTCGTAAGCCAATATGTCGAGCATCAAGCAAACAATAAAACGTGATCAATCAATAGGGTAAAACCAAGTTTTAGGATGAGGGAAAAGAAACAAGGTAGTCGATTATAGGGCATCTTTCCCGATCTTCTCAAATGAGGGAGGCACCCATTTTCATTCTCTTCACAATAAACAAATTATGGATCCAAAGTATTTTTATTTTGAAACTTTAGATAGATCAGAATTGTGAGAAAAGGTCAAAAGTTTAGAAGAAAAATTCAATGGGATCAGTTCATTCAATTTTAATTCCCAGTTTACGAAGAACTTACCTCAGAATTTTTCACATCCCTTTAGTACGAATCCAACAAATCATGAGAATTATGTTTTAGGTTACAGGGACAACCTTATGGGTAGGATTATGAAACTTTGTATGAAATTTGCGGTTTCCTCAAGTTGTACGTAGTGGATCCGCACGATGATTTCCATGTCAACCCTTACTGGACTGAACTAATTGGTTTAGATTGTTTTGACACTAAAAACACACACAATAACATCATTAGGAGCCATGAACACTTGTTGATTCATAAGTTTATGTGTCAAACTATATTTGACAAAACAGAAACTAACAATTGCTCGATAAAAGAACTTTTTATATTGTGGTGCATGAATCATAGCATCCCATTCTGCAAAACCACTCACATTTTTAATGCCATTATTTTTGCTCGAAAGAAAAGGAGAAATAACTTAGGAATGCGCTACTTGGTTTCAGCCACAGCTAATAACTATAGAGTTGGGTGCCACGGACTCACAGTATACTGTCCTGAATTTATGAACCATCATCATCTATAGCGAGCTGAAATCTTAAAATCCCATAATATGGAACTTCAGGATATTAGTGCCAAGATACACATCAAAGGTAGGACTGGTCAAGTGAGTTCAAATTCTCAACAACAATAAGAAGAGGATTCGACCAGTGAGGAACTTGAGGAAGAAAAAGAAATAGAAGAACCAGGCTGGAAGAAAGTACTGGAAATAATCTCCACAAATAATAAGGTAATTACAGATACACCTACAGAGAACTCCAGAATGATGAAGGAGATCACCCGAACTCAATGACATTAGAGCTGGGACATACGTCGTATCCACTATTATTTCGAGGCTCGAGGCATTCAATTGCCAGCTCCAACACCATCCCTGCCTCCATCACCATGAGGCTTTGTTCTAACCTCCTTTTTCTATGACATTTAGTTTTAATTTTTATTTTTTTTGTTTTACTTTAATTTATGTTTCTTCTTTCCTTATATGTTTGTTTGTTCCCTTCTCACTTTAAGGGCAATGTGTTGGTTAAGTGTGGGGAAGGTTATGTGTTTTGTTTTGAGTTTGATATTGCTTATCGTATGATAGTTGTTAGGTTACATTTTGTGAATTGTATGAATTTGTCAATGGCTTAGATGGATTGGAATTGAATTAATTTTGAACATAGTCTATTAGGTTATGAAGAATCATTAGTTCGCAAAATTAGTGAATTAGGGACTTTGGCTAAATATGTAGCTTAATTAGGATTTAGTGTGAGCTTGCCACCCTCTAACTTGTCACAATCATTCATAATTTAAGGCCTTTCGACTTAAGTAACTTTACTAGTATTTTTTATGGAAACGAGTAACTAAAGCAATAAGGTAGGCAATAAAAAAAAGCATGTTTACTAAATAAATAACTATTATATTGGCCTTTGGGTTATGAATAGAGCTAGTAGCCAATTGAGAACATAATATAGCTGAGTATACGGATCAACACACATAAAAAATGTGTGCCTTCGAGTAAAAAAGCTATAATGACATTCCAACCAAGCAGCTTAAAATAAACATGACTTAGTCGAGTAATCGGATCGACATTCATTACCAATGTTTTCCTCCACGTAAAAAGACTAAATCCATGTTCACAAAAAGCAAATAAAAAAATTATGTTTTCTAATAAAAACGTGCCAAACTTGTAATAGTTGACTTTTCGTGAAAACGTAGTTAGGAATAGTTACAGAATCTGAATGACCAAAGAATTATTAATGTATGTGTGTAATTAAAAAAGGTAAACAATTTAACACTTTAGTCTAGATTAATATGTATATGTAGTTCAAAGGCCTAAGATGCGGATTTGGCATGTTAATGGTTGAAATGAATTGAATAATTGTGTTTAAAATTAAGATGATTTCATAAAGTTGAAGTCATTATCTCATTACTGCAATGTGTGCTATGTGAATTTCTTTGTGTTTGTTATTTTGTTTGTTTAAGGACAAACAAAAGTTTTAGTATGGAGATGTTGATAAGTGTGAATTGCATCATATTTGAGGGCTTAGTTTGATATGTATTTAAGTGTTAACTAAATCGATTAGCATGTGTTTTGGTTAGAATTGTGCTAGTTTGTTAATTAATTGTGTTTAAGTGTTTTTATGGGTTAGTTAAGTCTTTGAACTTAATTATTATGTCTTTGAGGTACCTTGAAGTGTTTGTTAGTATTTCAGGGTCTACATCGAAGAATGGAGAAGTTTTGGAGACACTCGGGCTGAAATAGCGACCCACGATCGTGGCACAACAGGCCACGATCTTGATAGAAGCACTGGAGTCAGCCCACGATCGTGGTACTAGGACACAGCCCATGATCATGACCTGATCACCACAATCATGACAGAAGGCTCAGACGTAGCCTATGATCGGGACTTGCAGGGCCACAGTCGTGGCCTGTGTCGGGTAGACACACAGACACTCAAAAAAGTCAAATTTTGAGGGAGATTTTAGATCTTTCGGACCTCGAAAAAACCTAAGGCTTCCTAGAACACAAAAAGATATATGAAGAATAAGACAAAGAAGAAGAAGGAGCTTTTGGATCAGTCATCATTGAGAAACCCTAGAGAGAGGTCATTAAGAGATTGTGAAAGAGAAGAAGGAAAAGAGATGTGGAGAAGAAGTTGGCGCAAAGTACTTACCAAAATAGGAGGTTTCCTGACGTTGCTACCTCTATTATCCATTCAGATCTTGTTTCCGATGTACTTTCAATTTTATTAATGTATAGAATTGGAATAACCATTGATGATAGGATTATGTGAATGTTGAAGATGTCTAAACTCACCTTCAAGTTGTTTTTATCTTTGATTTAATAAAAATCTGATTATTTTATGTTATTTGGATTCATTGTGATTGATTTCTGAGATGGCATAATTTAGTAATAGAATGAGAGGGTGAGTCGAATGAAAAATAATTAAATTGGACTAATAAGAGTTAGGTGATTTAATAAGAATGAGAAATTAATCAAATCAATAATTATGTGAAGAGAGATCTCGCATAGGTTCCTGGTAATCTATTGGAACACTTCAGATCTAATTAGGGTTTGGATAGATTGTTAATTGAGAAATTGCAGTTTTCCATATTCTTATTAGGGTTTATAATTTTGGTTTATGGTTATAACTTGAGAGAAATTAATCAACCCTAGGATCGTCTAGGACCAATGGTCTAATAATTCATAATTGATTAGGTTAGTGATAAAGATAGGTAAAAATTCTCCTTTCTCGTAACTGGTAGTCCTTTGGGTTGATTTTTAAATGTGTGCATTGCAATTGCTAATTTGTTAATATTTCGTGATTGATTTTTGAATTGAATTACTTGATTGAATTGCATTCCAATTTTAGTTTCGTTACATTTTGAATATTTCACATTATTTTAGCCTTAGATTTTATTATTACATTATTCCTCTCGTAGGATTGACACCTTAGGTAGTACGTGAACGAACTGTACGCTTGTAGATTATCAAGGTTAAATATTAAAACTTACACATATTGGAAAACCGCGATCACAATTCATAATGTGCAACCTAAACACACTAGTATAACAATATGCAAAATCCACACCCAAAGCAAAACACAACCCTACTCATACTTGAATAACACATTGTCCCAATATGAGAAGGTGACAAACAAACACACATGGAAGGAAATAACATAAAATGAAATAAAATAAAATAAATTAAAGAATTTAGTTTATTTTTTATGTTTAAGCTAACAATATGGTTAAAGTTTGCAGTTAAATCACTTTCAATTTGTTATGATATTTAAAAAACTTATTTGAATAAAGAAAAACTAACTCATAATACCATTATATTACTCATAAAATAACTCATGTACACAAAAAAAACATGTGGTTCATCACAACAAATACTAATATACCATAATTTAATATTCTTCCCTAAATGTACCATGAAATAACACTCATGTTATAACATAATGAAAATAAGGGAACTATTAAAATCTTCATATAAAGTTTAATTATAAAATAAATAACACAAAATCTAATTAATTATACGATACGTATTATGATTCTTCACTATTTATATTTAAACAAAATATACAAATTTAGAAATTTTACAAATACTCTTGATCTTTAAATTTTTTTTGGAAAACTCTAGTTTTTTTAATAAAATCTCTTCTCTTAGATTTCAGTTAAAAATAACGACAAACTATATGTTGTATAAATATCAAATATGAACTAATCAAATGTCTATAATATACTAAACTAACTTGGCTCCTAAATCCGATTCGAACCAACTAAATTCGAACTAAATTAATAATTAAGATAAATACAATAAATAACTAGTTTGATCCATATTTAGTTAGTTTAGTTTAAGTTTTAGAATAGAGTTAAATTATCATGTGAATAATATTTGACTAGTTTTCGTTTGATAATAAAACTACACATATTATCTCATTATTTTTTAATCAAAGTCTAAGAGAAGAAAATTTTCTAAGAGAAGAAAATTAATATACTAAGATGCTTTAAACTCTCAGAGGGCATTTGATTTCACTTTTATTTTTATGTTGTAGTTTTTAATTTCTGTTTTCTATTTTTACTTTCAATTTTTTAAACAAAAATCAAAACCTGTTTGACTGTTAATATAAATGTAATTCTATTTTTATTACTAATAATAACTATATGTTAGATAAAACTTAAAGATAAATTATTTTTAATTAAATATATTTATTTAATCTCCTATATAATATTTATTAACAAATTATTAATAACATTA
>JAOQML010159187.1:0-13585 GCA_027568935.1 Erythroxylum urbanii | reverse complement strand
GTGACACGCCACCCTCGCGGGGCACGGACTCGGGTATCACTGTCGATACCGGGTTCGGGTTCGGCGGGAGTGGGGTGTTACAAGTACCATATGGAATTTCGTTCACATAGTCACCAGAAACAACAAAAGTTATAGATTTTTTGACGAGGAGTACAACTTTCTTCGTGGACTTTGCTACCGCATGCCACTTGTCATCCTTCTCCTAGTAGAATTTAACGTCGGGGAAAGCCGTGGAGACTTATATGGAGGTGAAGCTTAAACCACAACCGATAGATGTAAACATCGAGGTTGCGTGATAGTTGATGGTGGAATAATGGCTTAATCTGGTGTTAAATGTCGTGAACGAAGAACAGATCAGAGAAAACTCAGAAATGTAGGGAGCACTCATACTTGATTTCACTGAATGATTAACTCGGCATGCTCAGCTAAGCTATTTATATGCATTAGAGACGAAGAAAAAAGTAACAACTAACTTTACAAAACTTATATATCATATGCATCTCACGTGCTTCCTTTAAATAAATTTACACCTGAGAAGCACGTGAGATCCACCACACTTAAGAGCTTCTATTTTCGACTAAGTGTTCCATTCTTCATAGCTTGAATCTAACACCCCCTTAAGATGGAGTCGATCGGAGACTCAACTTGACAGTCAGTGAAGAATGAGCAGCCTGACTTAGAGGCTTTGTCATTATATCAGCTATCTACAGATGTGAGGGAACATAAGAGGTCTGCAGATACCTAGCTTGAATTTTTTCCCTGGTGAAATGACAATCAATCTCTAAATGTTTGGTGCGTTCATGAAAGCAAGGATTTGCTGCAATCTGTTGTGCAACCTTATTATCACAAAAGAGAGTTACAGGAAGAGAGACAGGTATATCAAGATCTTGAAGAACATAAGAGACCCACATGAGCTCACAAGTGGTGGCTGCCATACTCCTGTACTCTGATTCTGCAAAAGACTTAGACACTGTTGTTTGTTTCTTGGTTTTCCATGAAACCAAAGCATAGCCTAGGAACACACAATAACTAGATAAAGATCTCCTGATCATAAGAAAAGCTGCCCAATCAGTATCCGAGAACCCTGTGAGCTTCAATTGTGACTGAACAGGATAAAACAAGCCCTGTGATATCGTTCCCTTTAGGTACCTCAACACATGTAGAGCAAAATCTATATGTGGCTTCTTAGGAGAAGAAAGAAACTGACTGAGATGTTCTATTAAGAATGAAACATCAGGTCTTGTCATTAACAAGTACAACAACCTACCCATTAACCTCTTATAAGCTTCAGGAGTATGAATAGGTTCACTATCATCAATTGAAAGCTTAATATGTTGACGCAAAGGAGTGAGTGCTGGTTTAGATGCAGTTAAACCAACATCTTGCAAGATATCTAAGATGTCCTTCCTTTGATGAAGAAATGTTCTTGAATCAGTCCTATGAATCTCCATACCCAAAAAGTAATGAGCTAATCTAAGATCCTTAATGGTGAACTTTGCATCTAAGGCTAGCTTAGTAGTCTCACAATCTACTACAGAGTTGCCAGTGTTGAGTATATCATCTATATATACCAGCAATACAGTAAACTTGTGGTCATCTCTCTTGAAGAATAGAGAATAATCAAAGATAGACTTTTTATAACCTAAGCTCATAAAAAATCTGGTCAGCTCCTTATTCCACTGCCTTGATGCTTGCTTAAGGCCATAAAGTGATTGCCTCAACCTGCACACCTGCCTAGGCTTTGCCTTTATATAACCTCTGAAGGAACCATGTATATCTCCTCTTTAAGAAATCTATGCAAAAATGCGTTATTAGTATCCAATTGATGCATTGGCCAACCATATGCTATTGCTAAAGCAATAATAATCCTCACAGTAGCCAATTAGGAAACCGGAGAAAAAGTTTGTTTATAATCTTTCCCTTCCTTTTGATCAAATCCCCTAATCACCAACCGAGCTCTATACCTTTCAATTGATCCATCAGGTTTGTATTTTACTTTGTAGACCCATTTGGAGGATATAGCTTTGTGTCCAATTGGTAACGATATGAGCTCCCCGGTTCATTATCTTCAAGTGCCTATAATTCCTTCTCTATGGCATCTACCCAGTCTCTATCTTTGTTAGCATTTGTGTACCCTGCAGGTTCAAAGATAGAAAATAGCTTAAAGAGACCATATACTCATCAGGTAGGTTTTGGAACTGTTTATTATGAAATATAGGGTAGGTAGTGGACTGAGTAGTGCTGGCATGCATACTTAACAAAATCTTGCAACCATTGAGGTTTATTCCTAGTTCTCTAAGACCTCTTGACAAAATCATGGGTAGAAGAATTTGTATTTGGAACAGAAATGGGAGAATAAGAAGTATCAGTGATCAATTGGAATGGGAATAGAATCAATGTTAGGATATTTAAATCTAAAGGAATGATATTTTCTGTAGAAATGGAAGAATAACCTATATGATTGACTTGCTCTTCAGGAAATAAACTTGAAGGATAAGAAGAAATAAATTCTGAAGAGGCTTTATGTGATCTGAAAAGGAAGACAGTTTCATAGAATGTGACCTCCCTACTATATATGACCTGCTTACTGTCCAAATCAAACAACTTATAGCCTTTTCTGTCTGGAGGATATCCAATCAGGACACATCTCTTGGCTTTTGCTATAAATTTATCATTCCTTAGTGCATTGATAGCGACATAACAAAGACAACCAAAAACTTTAAGATGCTTATAGGTAGGAGGGGACTAAAACAACATCTCATAAGGTGACTTATAGTTAAGTGAAGCCGTAGGCATCCTATTTATAAGATAAGTGGCTATAAGGATACACTCACCCCACAGGTATGAAGGTATATGAGCATGAAGATTAAGTGCTCGAGGAATATCAACTAAATGTCTATGCTTCCTCTCCACTCTCCCATTTTGTTAAGGGGTATAAGGCATGGTCTTTTGATGCAGTATGCCTAGCTCAACCAAAAATTTCCCACACTCATTGTTTACAAACTCTGAGCCATTATCTATTATTATGGTTTGAGGAGTAACAAGGAAGTGGTTTTTGATGTATCTGACATAGGAAACAAAGGTTGGTACTACTTGTTGCTTATCACGCAACATGTAAGTCTAGGTTGCTCTACTATGATCATCTACCATCATAAGAAAGTACTTTTCTCTATTGATATTCGGCACTTTATAGGGGCCCCATAAGTCAGTATGTAGCACATTAAAAGGAATAATATAAGCATTTTGACTCCTTGTAAATAAGGATCTGTGATGCTTAGCTAATTCACAAGAATCACAGTAGAAATCTTTTATTACAGAATCAGGGGCATTACAACAGTCTACATGAGAAAGTTTAGAGAGAGATACGTGACCAAATATTTCATGTAACAAGTGTACATCAATGGATTTATGATAGCAGATAGAACAGAGAAATCTACTAAATTTATTTAGTTCTTTTGAGACTCACAGAACAGGTACAAGCTTTTATGATTCTTGCCAGTAGCCAGCATTTTATTAGTTTTGAGGTCCTAAAATTCATAGTGAGTACCATAAAAAATAGCAGTGAGTTTATTCTGTTTCAATAGCCAACAGATAGCAAGTTTTACTTGAAGGACAGTATAAAGAACACATCATGTAAGGTCAATTTTGAGTTTAATACAACTAAACTAGACATTGAGACATACTTAATGGATCCATCTAGTAAGGTAATTGGAAGAGTTTTTGCTAGTGGTTTGATATAAATGAGTTAGTGTTTGTGAGGTGTCATGTGGTTTGTGGCCCCAATATCAACTATCCAAGTACCCAACAAGTCCATATCATACTAATAAGACAAAGCATATGGATAAACATATGTATCATGAGAGGGGTTCAATATAATACTTACAAAGCTTGTGGAAGCTGTAGAAGCTGTTATGTTGCCTACGTTATAAGGCATCTTACCTTTGAACATCTTCATTATCATTTCTTGACAAATTGAAGCCACCATCTTCTTATCCATTGCCTCTTTGTCCTCCTCACTAAATTCTAAAGGAGCCTCAGCCTCAGAACCTTCAAAGCCTACAGACATATTGCAGCAACCTTGTTGTATTTCTTGTTTTTCTTCCCTTTGTACCATTTGGGTAGACAATCCTCTCAAAACAGTTCTTAAATATGTGTCCCTCTTGCTTGCAATGTGAACAATATCTCCTTCTTTTCTCCTTTATAAATTCCTTCCTTGAGCCATTATACGAGTTGCTACTAGTTAAGAAAGCAGCTGGATCCACCGGAACACTAGTAATTTCCTTTTGCTTCTCTACTTGCTGTATCAAGTAATAAGCCTTTTTGACAGAAGGTAGTGGTTCCATGGATAAGATCTGGCTTCTCACAGCTTCGTAACTCTCATTCAACCTCATTAAAAATTGAATCAACCTTAATCTTTCATTCATCTCAACAAACTTTGCAACAATGTCACATTTTCACTCATCAAGCTTTCCTTATTTACAAGTTGGCAAACCTATTAAACTTTGTAACTCATCCCAGAACTTCTTCAATTTGTTAAAATAAGCAGTCACACCTATATTGCCTTGATTGACTTGACTAAGGTCACGCTCTAATTGGTAAATCAATGGACCACTACTCTATCCATACCTTTCCTCTATTTCTTCCCATAATTGGTGTACTAATTGAGCATATATGAATGCTTCAGACAGATCTAAAGTCATCGAGTTAAGAATCCAACAACAAACCATGTAATCACACCTAATCCACTTATGATAAGCTAGATCTGCTATTGCAGGCTTCGCACATGTTTCGTCTATAAACCCTAACCTAAGCTTAGCACTAAGAGCCATCTTAACGACTCTACTCCAGCCAATAAATCCTACTCTATTAAATTAAATGATTGTGAGATTCATACCTGGATTGTCTGAATTCCACAGGCACAGTGGAGAATTGAAGGAATTGATATTTCCGTAACTCACTTCATTCGTCAACGTCATCTTTAATTTGGTAACTCCAACAGCTTGCCGAAATTCTAATCAGAAATTATTGGAATTGCCAAAAATTAGCTCAGCAAATTGTGATGAGGATGATTCGATCGTAGTCGGAAGATTGAGCCTAGGTCTCTGATACCATGTTAAACGTCGTGAATGAAGAACAGATGAGAGAAAACTAAAAAATGTAGAGAGTACTCATACCTGATTTCACTGACTAATTAACTCGACATGCTTAGCTAAGCTGTTTATATATATTGGAGACGGAGGAAAAAGTAGCTAACTTTACCAAACTTGTATATCATGTGCATCTCACGTGCTTCCTTTAAGCAGATTTACATATGAGATCCACCACACTTAAGAGCTTCTATTTTCGACTAAGTGTTTCATTCTTCACAGCTTGAATCTTCACATCTAGAAGGTGGACGGAGATTGGCTAAGGGAGAAATACCTTGATAAGATAGAACATGATCTGATGGGAGAGACTTACAATTGGTCCTTGGAGTTACAGGGTTGGAAGGATGGGAGGAGTCGAGTGAGTTTGAGCTTAAAACGTTTCGTCATTTTTGATGTTTGATCGGTGTTACACTGCTACTCTTGGGTTTTTCCTGTTCGATTATTAAAGGATGATCGCTAAATATTTGTTTTGTCCATAGATGGTGCAGGGGTTTACATATAGTAGAATTCAGCTGAACACACGGTGCTTGTTGGTAACTTTTCATTCTTTATTTTTGTACCAGAAGTCATATTTAATCATTAATTTTATTAAAAACATCACTAATTAATTATCACCAACTTTTTTTTTAGATGAACAAGTATTTAACGTATAAATAATTAAATTTGAATTGAGAATCTGTTTTTAAAGAGTGTACAAGTACAACATATACTAAAATTTATTAACTTAAAATTCTAATTATAAAAATATTTCCGATTTAAAAAATTACTTATCACATTTGGTTTTATTTCTATTTATGACTAGAGAATATGCATTGTAACATTAATGGGTAAGTGTTGAAAATTTATATGAATTAAAATTGTGGAAGGCAGAGTTCAAGGGGAAGAGGCAAGAGAACTACTTCTCAATAAGCAACTATTTTTGAAAATTGAAGAATAAGGAAAATGATAATAAGATTTATAGTGAATATATAGAAGAATAGAAATGGACATGACTTATTCGTTATAATATTGAAAATATTCAGTATTGCTTAAAAGAAGATATTAAAATATTGTCCATCTAAATATAATATATTAGGAAGATTATTTTTCTTTACTTGCGTATTTCGCAATAACTAAACAAGCATTCTGAGAGTAAGATATGGCATCTTGGTCTAGGAAAGGACCAGCCAAACGCTGACTTAAAAGTCAAACCGAGACACCACCAATGAAGAGGATAACACTTGGAGCAATCTTCCATTTCAAATAAAACTTAAAACATATTTGTTTTGTTTTTACAAACACAAAGATTTATCACTTGACCACTTCCCCATTAAACGTAGGCAAGATTTCCAATAACTAGATTCACTTGCTTTAAAGTCTAACTTTTATAAATACAATTTAGGATGATAGAACAATAATTCCTTTCAGACTTTATGAATGCCTAAGATATTTGCATGATCACTTATATGAGTTTATTTATTTGGTGAAATTAGAAGTAAAAGAAAAAGCAACTAGCTCTTGTCATCTGTATTTATCATCATTATGTATAAAGTATCTGTATCACTCCTCTAAGCATGCGAAGAAAAGGAGCCAATCTTTTTTTAGTGTTTAGGATAAATTTATTTGCAAAGAGAGAGAGAGAGAGAGAGGGAGGGCGGGAGGGGGCATAGACAGTATGCTTAGAAGGAAACAAAAAGTCTATGCAAATATTGAAGCTTACCACTCAAATGCCTGGTGGACATCCAATGAACAGATGATCTTTTGCATGTAACTCTTTCTTTTTATTCTTCTTATTACCCTACATTCTCTGCAACTTTTAGGTTTGGTTTGTTCTAAGTGTTAAGGAGCAAGGTTAGTGGCACTAATGGGCAAAGATTCTAACAAGAGTTAACAATTCGCTGAGAAAAGCAAATAAGACCTCATGTTTTTAGAGACCCAATTACTAAAACAAAGGCGCTCAATAGGTCTCCTGCAAAGAGAGAGATGTCATTTGGAACTCATAAACTTTAAAGCCTTACTAAAGTCAGGCATAATGAACTGACTACTTCCATCATAGTTCACAGGTGTGTGTGCTATGAAGTTGGCACCAAATTCTCTACACCGTTTTTTGTGTTTGTTCTTGAACCGATGGTACTATTTTCTTTTGAATTTTTTCTTGGAAGCTTAAAAAACACGTCCCTATATCTTCTATTCGAGTTTCGGTAAGAAGAGATGGAGGGTGATGATGGAGGAGCGGACGGTACAATGGAAAACAACTTGGAATTGTTAAAGGAGGAGTCTGAATAGATTGTCCGAAGTGTTGAAAGGGTGAAGAAAGTGACAAGTTGGCAGAAACATGGAGATATACGTGGTGAGGGGGGTATCATAGGTGGTCAACAACCGATGGCTCAAACTTTGGGTGGAGAGGTAAGGGAGATTAGGTACAGAGAAGTCCTTATGGGAATGATTACTGCAACAGTAGGTAATGGTAGACTTTCACCGAAATCATGGAAGGACGATATCCAGATGATCGACTTCTCAAATAAGTTGTTCCCTAAGATCCATTTCTCTTATATTGAGCTGGAGCAACTGAGATGGGCATGGCGGAGTACGTTGATAATCAAAGTCTTTGGGAAGAAGGTGGGATATGTGGCACTACGAAGGAGATTAATGCAGCTGTGGAATCCAAAGGGAGATGTGGGGTTCACATATCTTGCAAACAAATACTTCGTTATGAAATTTGCAAACACTAAGGACCGGGATTATGCAATCTTTGAGGGGCCATAGCTGGTTCATGGACACTGTCTTCTTGTTCAGGAATGGAAGCCAAACTTTCAACCAATTGATGCGAAGGTTGACATAGTAGCTGCTTGGGTGCGTATCCCCAACCTACCCATGGAATTCCAAACTGAGACGACTTTAAGGCATATTGGACATGGGATTGGGAAAAAAATACGGATTGACAGGTAAACAATAGCATCGATGTTAGGTAACTTTGCGAGACTATATGTCGAGCTAAATTTGAAAGAAGCACTGAAGGCATCAGTGGAAGTCACTAGGAGGATCTATTTGCTTGAGGATGAGGGAATCAACCTCATTTGTTTCACTTACGGGAAGGTTGGTCACTGGCGTGAAAACTGTTATAACACGAAAGATGAGGAGGGGAGAAAAGGTTGGCAGCTCAACAGGAGATGGAGGCAGCAACAGACATACGCAAAATAGAGTTGTTGAAGAATGGTGGTCAAATGGTAGAAGGCCCAGTCAATGCTCCTGGTAGTTAGATTCTGGCGATGGCAACCGATGTTCCAATGCATGACCTTTGGATGATTGAGAATGGAAAGTCTGAAAAATCGAGAAATTTTCCAAAAAACAGAGAGAAAATCATGAAGAAGGAGGGGAAAAAGGAAAATTTGGGGAAGATTGGATCCCGTTTTGATATTCTGGATATAGAGGAAAGTAATGAGGGAGTGGATAAGGAGGATGAAGTGGGAAAAAATCTCCTAAAAATAGACTTTGAAAGTTGGGCAGCTGGACCTAGCTCGAAATTAGGGGATGAAGTTCACGAGGTATAAATTGCCCCCTAAGAAAAGACCTCTGCATTGGGCTGGAAAGAGAAGGATGGAAAAGAAAACATTAGGCCCAGCACAGGGGGCTCTAGGAAATATAAAAGGGCATATGAAAGAAAAGAAATCAGAGCTGCCAACATGAAACCATATGTAAACTATGCATGTATTATTGCACCGGTTGTAAAGAACATCCCTTTGGAGGTTGAAAAGCTGGGAAAAACAATGGTAGTGGCAAGGAGACATGAAAAGTACCACAATACACGAGAACGAACACCTAATAAAGCCATAACCCCTGGCACCTACACAGTAAAAGACCCGGTGTGGGACTTGGGTGCAAATGGGAAAGGGGTTGATATAGATGGCCAGAAACAGGACATAGGGCAAAAAGGATCGATCAAGGAACTCGATGAGTCAATGGAGGTGGAACCCGAATCTTAGGTTATAGAACAACCCCTAATAAGTGGGGATTTAGAGGAGGTGGTGAATGTCTATGACACGCTGCAGACGAGACCTTTATAAGGTCAGTTCATTTATTTTAATATTAATATATTTATGCGGATAATGTTATGGAATTGCAGAGGAGCTAGTGGCCCTGAATTTAGGAGGGCATTGCGTGAGTATCTATGGGCACATAAACTGGTGATAGTTATAATACTTGAGCCACGCATTAGTGGTCATGAAGCAGATCGGGTGCAGAAGAGTTTTTGGGAATTTTCCTCCCTTCGAGTCAAGGCACACGATTTTTCTAGTGGCATTTGGGTGTGGTGGAGAAAAGGTGAAGTTGCATTATCTTCATTCTCATGATCACCTTAAGCAATGCTATTTCAAGCGATACTCCTAAGAGGTGAGGAAATTTGGATCACGACAGTATATGGTAGCCCAACTGAATCTGTGAGAAGGGAGCTTTGGCCAGTATTACGGGATATGGCAGATGGAATGCAAGGGAGATGGCTCGTGGTGGAAGACTTTAACGAAATTTCCTCGGTAGAGGAAGAGAAAGGAGGAGCTCCGATGGATGCTACAAAATGTTAAAAATTTTGAGAACTCTTTGAGAACTGCAGGTTGATTGATCTCAGATGTATCAGACCTAGTATGACATGGAAAGGACCATAAGTAGGGTAGTACGACCGAGTCTTCAAACGACTCAATAGAGCATTATCCAATGGTGCATAGCTTTAGGATTTCCCAGAGACGGTGGTTCAGGTTTTACCACAAATGAACTATGACCACAATCCCTTGTTGATAGACATACGATGTGAGACAATAAGTAGAGCAAAGGATAGACCATTTCGGTACAAGGAAATTTGGCAAAGACATTCAGAATTCAATGGTTTTCTTAAGGAAAAGTGGTCAAATTAGGCATGCCTAAGAGAGGAGCTGAAATCACTGGGAAGGGAGATGGAATAGAGAAGTTTTTGGAATGGTTCATATGAGAAAAAAGAAAATTATTGGGTCGTTTGGCGGGAATTCTGAGGACCCTTCCCTTTCAGCCATCAAACTACTTCATGCATAATTTGGAGATGCAAATGCCAAAAGAGCTAAAGGAAGTATTGGTACAGGAAGAAATCTTATGGTATTAGAAAGCACGAAGCGAGTGGGTGCAATTTGGAGACCGAGACACAAAATACTTTCATTTGAAGGTTGTGATGAAGAGGAAAGCGATTAGGGTGGAGAGTCTTCGGTTATCGAATGGTGAGTGGAGTTATGATGAGACCACCTTAAGAGAACATGCCACTGATCATTTTAAGCATTTTTACAAGGACCCGTGTGCAGAGATATGACTGCTGCTGCCACGAGGGTTCAAGAATACTGAGGGCAACAAGGAGGCCGAGTTGGTTCGACGCTAAGAGAGAGTGAGGTAAGGAGAGCCCTTGGTGAGATGTTCCCATTTAAAGTGCCTAGTCCTGATGGCTTCCATGCCTTCTTCTACCAGAGTAACGGGGAAGTTATAGGAAATAAGGTGATGAAGTTTATGTTAGAGGTGTTCTAAAATGGAAAATAGGTGAACGAGGTGAACAACACGTTCATTGTACTTATCCCAAAAGTTGAACTTCCAGATGTCACACAATAATTTCGACCGATTAGTTTATGCAACATCTCATATAAGTCGGTGACTAAGGTAATAGCCAACCGGCTGAAGCCTTACATACCGAATTGGGTGGCACCGAACCAAACAAGTTTTATCCCAGGGAGGCATATTCAAGAAAACATTGTCATTGCCCAAGAATTGATTCACATCATGAGGCTACTCAAGCGAAAAAAGGAATTCATGGCCATCAAGGTTGACCTCGAAAAGGCCTATGACAATATCTCATAGAGTTTCATTAATGACACACTACAGGCGGCGAGCATTCCTATGGCATTGAGGAATCTGATTATGGATTGTGTCACCACTCCTAGCCTCCAGGTGCTATAGAATGGGCAGATTACCAAGATATTCGAAATGGGAAGAGGAGTGAGACAGGGTTGCCCCCCTTTCACCTTATTTGTTCATGTTATGCATCAAACGTCTTAGACACTTAATAATGCACAAGACAAGGGAAGGAAGTTGGAAGCCTATAAAGGTCGGTAGAAATGGCCCTAATGTTCCATATTTAATGTTTGTTGACGATTTTTTGCTATTTGTAAAAGCCTTAAAAGAGCAAATACGAGTGGTGAAATCCGTCTTTGAACTATTGTGTGCATCTTCGGGGAATAGAATTAGCAATGAGAAAACTATGTTATTCTTTTCCAACAATGTCAAGGAGGAAGCAAAGCAATATATTGGTTGGGAGTGCTCATTTACTATCACTAAAGACTTGGGGCAGTACCTAGGTGTCTCGATAATCCATGGTAGAGTAACGAAGCAGACCCATTGCAAAATCATAGAGAGAGTAAAAAAAAGATTGACGGAATGGTCTGCAGCTTCATTATCAATGGCAGGACAAGTTACCTTGGTAAACTCAGTTCTCACATCCATACTATGTTATGCAATGCAATCCACTAAGATACCTTGTGGCATTCTTGATAATGTTGAGCAGTTGTGCCAAAGCTTCCTATGGGGGCACAGTAAGGAAACAAGAAAGCTACACTTAGTAGGCTGGGGCACAATCACAAAGCCATTGATGAGTGGTGGTCTAGGAGTTCGCAAAATGAGGGAAATGAGCAAGGCATATCTAGGTAAACTATGCTGGGGCCTCATCTCTGAATGTGATTCGTTGCGGTCACAAGTGATCATCAATAAATACACGCCTCCCAGATTCGTTGGTAAGGGGAGGACACAAGATTCTGGTTGGACATATAGACCTAAGATGAGCAATCATTAGCTAGATATGCCACTAACGGGATACGAGGAGGGGATTTGAATAAAACAGAGTGCCAATATGCTGATCCTTCTCTGGGATGGCGATGGGAGCTATTTGATAATATGCTCCCAAATAATGCATTGCTCCTAATTGTAGTAACCCCAGTGCTATGTAACGAAAGAAGGGTTGATATACCAGTATGGAGATGGAGCTTAAATGGCCAGTTTACTATTAAATCTACCTATGAACGTTTTACTTGTAATGATTGGGTGGAGGAGAGGAGGCTGTGGAAGGAAATATGGAAGTGGGAAAGGCTGCAGTGCATAAGGTGCTTCCTATGGATACAACACTCGGAAAGCTACTCACCAATGAAGCCCGAGTCAGGAGAAACCTTAGCAGCACTGATCTATGCCCTATGTGCCATGCTGACACTAAAGATGTGACCCACATACTTCGGAACTGCTTGCGAATATGAGGTATGTGGAATCAACTAGTTTTAGCATCTATCCAGGAACATTTTTATAATGAAGGGAAGGACCAATGGCTTGAGAATAACCTGTGATACCAGCAAAGGAGTCTCTTGAACGTGCTATGGAGTATAACATTTGTAGTGGGATTTTGGCTTGCATGGAAGTGGAGAAATAAGTATGTGTTCAATGAACAATTTGTAAGGCCAAGTGATATGGCTAATACTGTCTACAAGACTGTAGTCTCCTTCTATAATGCCATGCAGATTGGTAAGAGGGGGAGAACAAATGGTAACAGAGAGTGGAAACATATTGGATGGAGTTGGCCACCTTTTGGATGGATCAAGTTAAACACAGATGGGGCATCTAAGGGGGACCCAGGGATGGCGGGAGCTGGCAGCTTGCTCAGAGATCATGATGGGAGGTGGATTGAGCGCTTTGTACGTAACATTAGGATATCAACCTCATTCGCCGCTAAATTGTGGGCTATAAGGGATGGATTACAGATAGCATGGGAGATAGGGATTCAACGTATCATCTTTGAAATAGACTTCGCCTCAATGGTAGACATGTTAAATAGAAGGAAGGGACCGAATAGTACAAATGTTGAATTCGTCAAGGATATATCACGATTCTTGGATCAAGAATGGCGAGTTGAAGTTCGTCATGCATACATAGAAGTAACCAAGGAGTGAATAGCCTTATGAACACATCATTACAATACTCGCTTGGTTTGCACAGATTAGGCAATTGGCCAATGGGACTTGGTAACATTATTCTTGGTGATCTTGTAGGGGTTTCTGTACCACGTCTATATCCCATATAACTTTTGATTTTTTTAATGCATTGGACAACGCCCCCTATTTCACCCAAAAAACATGCTCTCGTGAATATACGTGAATTTTGGATTGATTTCTTTTTATATCAGTTTTATATAATATTTTAAAAATTGGATTGAAAGTTAAACAAGTAAGATAAGATGTTTAAGGTTTAAAAAACTCAACCTGTATTAAAACTTTATAAAACCAGTTGAACATTTAATAAAATTAAAGAATGTGAAATATGATTGAAATAAATTATTCTTACACATTTAAAAATTTGAAGTTTAATTGAAAACATTATTAAATAAAATTAATTGATTTAGTTTAATTTTTAAGAATTTA
>JAOQML010159149.1:0-13592 GCA_027568935.1 Erythroxylum urbanii | reverse complement strand
CCATAATCCTAATGGGTTTAGGATTATGATATTCTTATTCCTAATAGGAATAGGGATTAGGGTTTCTCTATAAATAGGAAAGTTACGTCCAATTAGAAGACACATGAAAAACCCTAGCCACCTAGACCTAACCACTTGTTCTTTTTTCAAGAGAAAATTGTGCGACGTTCTAAAGTGTTTTAGAACGTGCTAGCACATATTATCTACTGCCTAGATTGTTCATCCTCATGCAGATACCAATAGAGGACGTTCGCGAGCTGTAGCCTCAACATATCTAAAAAGAATCCAAACCGCGCGTTTTAAGAGGTAATTTCGGTTAAACTTTTTGATGTGTAGTTTCAGTTAACCAGGGCACAAGACACGAAGTCCTATTGTCCATTCCATTGAGTATTGTGAATTCTCGGGCCATAGGGGATCCAACATTGGTATCAGAGCTAGGTTCTGTGCTTCTGTATGGTCAAAAATATACATGTTTTGATGACATGTAGTTTCGGATTTGAATGCATGATATAAATGTGATTTATGTTCATGCATGTTGTTTTCGGATTTGTTCTTTTCTTTTAGTAATAATGTGAATATATGACAAGAGAGAAGTTTCAGCCATAGAAGTTGATTAAATCAAGATGTGTTTCTGCCAAAGGAAAAGTTCGAGCATGGAGATGTTTCAATCATGTTTGTCTCGACCAAGACATATGTTGATTCCCAAAACTTCCTTCAAAGGTGGTGTCTAGGGTTATGGTTGAGGATGCCTAGGTGATGGCAGCTAGGGTTTCTACCATGTAGGACATGGGTTCGAAATAGGAAACGGCAGGTATACATATTTGACAAGGATACTAAAAGTGGAAAAAGAAGAGTCCATATATGATATGGATTTGGGAAAAGAAAAGCTTCCTTATTAGATAAGGATTCTAAAAGACTCGAAGAATGGAAACCACAAAGGTATCCATATTCGATATGGATTCGGGACCACCTTTTGTGACGTCTGATTCTTCGTTATGTGTTAAATATTTTGGGTGGCTTTACATATGTTTTATTTATACTATTTGAATATTTATATGCATGTGTAAATTATTATTCTAATGTTCTAATTTATATACTCAAGTATGTTGTAGTATAGGATTAGAACTAGCATAGGACAAACACCCTTACTAATAGGATTAGTAACTTTCATATTGTACTAAAACCGACCCTCATGAAAATTAAGTTTATATACCTTCCATAAAATTTTACCAATGTTTATCTCTAGATTATCCTCATGTGGATTTGCCAAAGTAAAGCATATGATAATCATTTAGGGAAGACATTTGAATAATGATCTTATTCATAGGTAAAGTATGGTTAGACTTAACTAAGCTATCAAAACAGTTTTGGGCTTAGGGCATAAGATTGGGTTTTTACATACATACATACATGCAGTACATAAGATGTAATTAAGCATAAACCCATCAAGAGTTACATGTGATGTAACTGAAAAGAGTTTTCTACCTAAATAACTAAGTCTTGAGTGTTAAGCCAAAGCTTTCTTAGGACTTTGTGAAATATGGATCTTGTTTCTTCTAACTTTTAAATAGAGGGTTATTAAATTGAGTGGGAGCTTATACCTCTTAATAATAACAATGTTAACAAATTGTGCATAATATTGTAGATTATGGCATCTACTCCATCCAACAACCTATCTATGCGATCTATCCTAGGGAATGAAAATCTTAATAGAACAAACTTCCTAAACTGGTATAGGAACTTGAGAATTGTTCTCAAGCAAGAAAGAAAGTTTTATGTCTTAGAAGAACCCATCCCTAAGGAACTGCTAGCAAATGCACCTAAAACTCAAAAGGATGCTTACATGAAGTATATCAACGACTTTACGAATGTGTCATGCCTTATGTTAGGCGCCATGATCTCTAACCTTGAGAAGGATTTAGAGGAAATGGAAGCCTATGATATGCTTGCTAAACTAAAATCTATGTTTCAAGAGCAAGTGCGTCAAGAGAGGTTTAGAACCACTAAGGCATTGAATTCATGTAAGATGACTCCTGGCACATCTGTGAGTGCTCATGTTATCAAGATGAAGAGTTATATTCATCATCTTGAGAAATTAGGTGCACCTGTTAGTTAAGAATTAGCAACTAATCTTATTCTAGCATCTTTGACAGATGAATAAGATCAGTTCATTCTAAACTATAATATGCACAACATGGAGAAGTACATTGATGAATTGTATGGGATGCTTAAGACTACTAAAGAGAACTTCAAGGGAAAGGTTAAGACCACCAATGAAGTTCTTGTGGTTCAAAAGGGAAAGGGCTTTAAGAAGAAGGGCACAAGCAAGGGCAAAGGTGAAGTACCTAAGTAAAAGCCTAAGCCTAAAGCTAAAACTAAGGCACCCAAGGAGGGAGTTTACTTTCATTGCAATGAACCTGGTCATTAGAAAAGGAATTGCAAACTCTATTTGGAAGAGCTGAAAGAGAAGAAGAATAGTGCAACTACTTCTTCATATATGTTTATTATAGAGGTCAATTTTACTCCTTCTACATCTTGGGTATTGGTTACTGGAGGTGCAACTCACATTTGTACTATTGTGCAGAATCTGAGAAGGACTAGAAGATTGATTACTGGTGAGATCGACCTGCGTGTGGGAATTGGAACAAGAGTTGCTGCTTTATCCGTAGGGACCTATGATCTTCCTTTACCTACCGAACTCATTTTAGAGCTTAGGAATTGTTATTATGCACCTACTATAAGTAGGAATATTATTTCTTTTGCTTGTTTAGAGAATGATGGATTTAGATTTTGTATTAAGAATAGAAGTATTTCCATTTATAAAAATGACATTTTATATGACATTGCACGTCAATTAAATCGCATCTATACTGTAGACACTGAGCCTCTTACAAATGAGCCCATCTATAACATAAATACTAAGAAGTTTAAATATAATGATTTGAACCTAATCTATCTATAGCATTGTCGCTTAGGCCATGTAAATGAGAAGTGCATCTCAAAACTCCATCAAGATGGATTCATTGATTCTTTTGAATCTATTGGGACATGTGATTTCTATTTACTGGGCAAGATGACGAAGGCCTCCTTTACAAGTAAAGGGAAAAGGGCCAATAAGCTATTAGGCTTTACCCAATGAGCTATTAGGCCTTATACATACTGATGTATATGGTCCTTTTAGCATATCAGCTAGAGGAGGTTATTTGTATGTCATTACTTTTTCAGATGACTTCAGTAGATATGGCTATGTCTATCTAATGAAGCACAAATCTGAATGTTTTGAAATGTTCAAAGAGTATAAGAATGAAGTACAAAATTAGCTTGGCAAGACTATTAAAATCCTTCGATCTGATCGAAGAGGTGAATATTTAAGCTAAGAGTTTGATGATCATCTTAAGGATTGTGGAATCGTTTCACAATTTATTCCTCCAAGAACTCCTTAATGGAATGGTGTTTCTGAAAGGAGAAATCGAACTCTATTAGATATGGTTCGATCAATAATAAGTCAAACTGATCTTCCAAAGTCTTTCTGAGGTTATGCTTTAAAACCACAGCATTCATACTGAATCATATTCCTTCAAAGGTTGTAGGAAAGACACCTTATGAGTTATAGACTGGGAATCATCCCAGTCTATCTTTTCTAAATATTTAGGGTTTTGAGGCTTACGTAAAGCATCCTACTGCTGACAAGTTGACACCCCAATCTAAAAAATGTTTATTTATGGGATATCCTAAGGAAACTAAAGGATATTACTTTTACATCCCATCTGAGAACAAAATGTTTGTTGCTTGAAATGGTTTTTTTCTTAGAAAAAGAATTTATTTCTAAAGGAAACAATGGGAATAAAGTACAACTTGAAGAAATTCAAGTTCCACAAAATGACATTAAGCCTGAGAAGGAGATTGGAGCAAGCTCACAAGCTGTTGATGAGCAACCCTCAACAACATAAAGCCTACATAGATCTGATAGGATTCTCCATGAGCCTGAGAGATATGAATTTCTCGTTACTAATGATGATAATATGATGCTCATTGATCATAATGAGCCTATAATCTATTAAGAAGCTATGGAAAGTCCAAAATCTGCTAAATAGTTAGAGACATTGAAAGTAGAGATGCAATCCGTGTATGACAATCAAGTTTAGACTTTGATTGATCCATCTGATGGCTTAAAGACCATTGGATGTAAGTGGGTTTTCAAGAAGAAACTTGACATGGATGGAAATGTGCACAATTATAAAGCAAGACTTGTTGCTAAAGGTTATCGACAAGTTCATGGAATTGATTATGATGAAACATTTTCTCTAATAGTCATGATCAAATCCATTAGAATTTTTATTGCTATAGCTGCATACTATGGAAAGTTACTCGAGGATGTATTTATGATACAACTTGAGGGTTCTGTCTATCCTAAGAATTCTAAAAAGGTGTGCAAGCTTCAAAGATCCAGTTATGGATTGAAGCAAGCATCGAGAAGCTGGAATCTTTATTTTAATAAAGTTGTCAAAGAGTTTGGATTCATCAAGAATGAAGATGAACCTTGTGTTTACAAAAGGGTTAGTGGGAGTGCTATTTTTTTAGCATTATATGTTGATGACATATTGCTCATTGGAAACGATATTCCGACCTTACAGAATGTCAAGATTTGGTTAAGGAAATGTTTCTCAATGAAAGACTTAGGTGAGGCTACTTATGCTTTAGGCATTAAGATCTATAGAGATAGATCATAAAGCTTATAGACCTAAGTCAGAGTACATACATAGATAAGGTACTAAAGAGGTTCAGTATGCAAGATTCCAAGAGAGGATTCTTATCTATGTCACATAGAATCAAGCTTTCGAAGAAGGCCTATCCTACTTCAAGTAAAGAGCTTGAGCGCATGAGTAAGATTCCATATGCATCTGCAATTAGATCTATCATGTATGCCATGTTATGCACTTGACTAGATGTCTCATATGCTTTAAACATAACAAGTAGATACTAGTCTAGTTATGGTGAGAGTCACTGGATAGCAGTTAAGAATATCCTTAAGTACTTGAGAAGAACTAAGGATATGTTCCTAGTCTATGGAGGACTTGAAGGAGAGCTAGCTGTAAATGGTTACACTGATGCTAGTTTTCAGTCTGACATAGATGATTTTAGATCGCTATTAGGGTTTGTGTTTTGTTTGAATGGAGGTGTAGTGAGCTGAAAGAGTTCAAAGCAAGACATTGTTGCTGATTCTGCAACTGAAGCTAAGTACATTGCTACCTCAGATGCAGCTAAGGAAGCTGTATGGATCAGGAAGTTCATCATTGAGCTTGGAGTTGTTCCTAGTATTGTAAGTCCTATAGACCTTTATTGTGATAATAATGGGGCTATAGCACAGGCTAAGGAACCAAGCTCACATCATAGATCCAAACACAAACTCAGACATTTCCATCTGATTAGAGAGATCATTGGGAGAGGAGATGCGAAAGTATACAAAGTGGGTACAAATGACAACATTGTCGATCTACTTACTAAGCCTCTTCCATAACCTAAACATGAGAGTCATACGAGGTCCATAGGTATTAGATATTTGACCGATTGTGCCTAGTGTAAGTGGGAGATTGTGCATGTATATTGTTTATGTAATGTGATTTACATTCTATGAATAGTATTAGGCTTATGTCATCAAGTATGTGACTTGATAGTAAAACCATAAGCATTATAATACTATTCTAAACTGTCCCTGGCCGATCATTATTGGTGGAACAATAATGAATTAAGGCTAGTATATGTTCTGATTGATGGTCGCGTTTTACTGATCATGGATATGAGTTATCAAATCAGGTACATTGATATATGTTAGAGAACATATATTGGACCGACCCACAGAGAGAACACTACATATGCTGGAACCCCTCCCCGAGCAGGTCACGGGCTCGATGTCTTACGTGACATCTGGACGCGTTCCCACGAGGGAGGGATTCCCCACCAGCGATACTTAAAACGAACAAACTCATTTAACTTACCTCCGAACAAAAATTTGAGGTAAATCATAAAAACAATTCAACAAGTGTTGACCCCGGGAAAAAAAATACATGGTGGGATCGTAAAATAAGCATAGACAATAAAATAAATCATTCAAGAACAAAAATTTCAAAAAAATATTTAATACTCGATTTAATAGATAACAATGATTTAATTAAAAAGGCTAATAAAGACTTTCATAAGATTTAAATTTTTTTGAAGGGTAAAAATAAATTCCCCCTATTTATAAAAATATTTCCGTGTCTAAAATAATCCAAAAGTATTTAATTTGATAGTAAAATCAAAAGGAGGCTTTTTGAAAAATCAGAAAAGAAAAATGAAAAAAAGAAAATTCGGATTTGGACATTAAATAAGTCATACGGAAGGATGTGAAAGACATAGATGGGATTTGTACCTCTCTTAAATGAGATATATATCATTTTGGCCTTTTGACAAGTATGACTGAAGAAATGCATTACCGTGCTCAAATGAATTGATGAGGAGTCATCAATGTCATTTGTTATAGTCAGTCAACTTCGGAATCAAGAAACTATGATTAATCAAAGGTTGAGATGTACCATGCCTTATGATTAATCTTGATATCGTGTTACAAAGGGACTGAGTTTGTAACCATAGTTGCAGGTTAAATCGAATTATCGATCCTCATTTGATTTGGGTAGTCATAATGTCTTGCTAAAGGCCGCTTATGACTTATGGGCCTTGAAGTGTGATCAAGCCCATTACCAACATCAAATGAGCCTACAGGGTAGCACACAAAGAGTGATTTCTCTTGGGCCTAATTTATTAGGCACTGAATAAATATATGTGGATATATTTGTTGATTTAGATTGAATTAAGTTATCAGGCTTTTATTATATGAGATATAATATGGACCAAAACTTATTGGGCTTCCATAATCCTAGTGGGTTTAGGATTATGATATTCTTATTCCAAATAGGAATAGGGATTAGGGTTTCTGTATAAAAAGAGAACCTATGTCCCATTAGAAGATATGTGAAAAACCCTAGCCACCTAGACCTAACCACTCGTTCTTTTTCTGAGAGAAAACTGTTCGGTATTCTAAACTATTTTAGAATAAGCTAGAACACATTAGTCACTGCCCAGATAGTTCATCCTTGTGTCGATACCGGTAGAGGACGTTAGCGAGTTACAGCGTCAACATATCTGAAAAGAATCCAAACTGCAGGCTTCAAAAGGTAATTTCAGTTACACTTCTTATTGTGTAGTTTCGGTTAACCAAGGCATAAGACACGAAGTCCTATGGTCCATTATGTTGCGTATTGTCAATTCCCAGGCCATAGGCGATCCAACACCTGTCACTAATCAGTGCTCGCAATGTTTCAAATCTAGCAAAAATGTGAGACTTAATGAATTCTGCAATAACCATAGAATCGTCAGTCCTGTTGGCCTTAGCTTCCACCCATTTAGAAATATAATCCACAGCTAACAAAATATAAATAAAACTAAAAGAAGAGGGAAATGGTCCCATAAAATTGATGCCCTATATATCAAAATTTTCACATACAATTATTGGAGATAAAGGCATTTGATCTTTATGGGATAGATTACCCTATTTCTAGCACTGTTCACATGCTTTACATAACATATATGAGTTTCTAAAAATATTTGGCCAATAGAAACCACATTTAAGAATTTTCCTAGCAGTTTTATTAGGCCCAAAAAGACCACCATAAG
The DNA here is from genome assembly GCA_027568935.1 of Erythroxylum urbanii. NCBI lineage: Eukaryota > Viridiplantae > Streptophyta > Magnoliopsida > Malpighiales > Erythroxylaceae > Erythroxylum > Erythroxylum urbanii. The sequence continues at coordinate 5,882 of JAOQML010159149.1, read as the reverse complement.
TATATGAGTGGCAAAACTTCAAAATTGATTCAAACTCATATTCAGGTACACATCTCCTAATCACTTGATCAGAACAACATTTCCACAATTGAGGATTATCCCAAATATAATATTTCTACTCACTTTTTATCTGATTCCATATTAGGTATCTCATAGTTTACTAGATAGTTCACAATATCAGTATACTATGGAGCCTTAACTTGAAGCATTAGAAATTGCTCATCTGAAAATAGTTCTCACAATGGTGCTGGATCCTCTTCCTTCACAACTCGATTCAACTGAACTGTAATTTAATTCTATACACCTTTCTTGTATTTGATCTCCAAATCGAACTCTTAGAGTAGGAGAATCCATCTAATCAGCCTTGGCTTCGTTTCTTTCTTCGACAAAAGGTACCTTAATGTTGCATGATCGGAATACACAATCACTTTATAACCAAGCAAATAACGTCTAAATTTATCCAAAGCAAACACAATAGTTAAAAGCTCCTTTTCAGTGGTGGAATAGTTGCATTGTACTGGACTAAATGTTTGGGAACCATAGTAGATTGCATGAGTCAACTTTTCATATCTTTCACCAAGGATAACACCCAAGTAAAATCACTCGCATCACATATAATCTCAAATGGTTGACTCCAGTTATGTGGTTGAATGATCGGTGCTGAAGTCAAAAGTTCTTTCAACTTGTCAAATGCTTCCTTGCATCCCTCATCAAACTCAAAGGGTACATCTTTTTGTAACAGATGACATATTTTTGTTGAGATCTTACTGAACTCCTTGATAAACCTGCGATAAAAACTTACATGGCTAAGAAAAGAACGAATCTCCCGCACATTTGTGGGGTAAGGTAAATTTTGCACAATTTCTATTTTAGCATTATCAACCTTAATTCCCTTAGATGAGATTACATGTCCTAACACTATTCTTTGTTCAACCATGAAATGACATTTTTCAGAATTGTGAACAAGATTAGTTTCGATGCATTGTTTAAGTACACAATTCAAATTATCCAGGCCTGCATCAAATGAATCTCCATAGACAGTAAAATCATCCATAAAGACCTTAATAATATGTTCAACATATTCAGAAAAAAATACTTACCATGCATCTTTGAAATGTAGCTGGGGCGTTGCATAATCCAAATGACATCCTTCTATAGGCAAATGTACCAAATGGGTATGTGCATGTTGTTTTCTCTTGATCTCCGGAGCTATCACAATCTAGTTATATCCTGAATACCCATCCAGAAAACAGTAGTGAGATCGTCCTACAAGTCTTTCAAGTATTTGATCGATGAATGGGAGTGGGAAGTGATCCTTGCGTGTAGCAGCATTTAATTTCCTATAATCGATGCATACTCGCCATCCATTCTGAATTCTTGTATGCACAATCTCATTCTTCACTATAGTAATCCCAATTTTCTTCGGTACTACTTGGATCAGACTCACCCATTTACTATCCAAAATTGGATAGATTATACCAACATCAAACAACTTTAAGATTTGTCTTTACCACTTCCATCATCGGAGAATTCAATCTTCTTTGTGACTCTCTTGATAGTTTGGATCCTTCTTCCAACAAGATTCAGTGCATACATGTCGAAGGGCTAATACTCATAATGTCAGCTACAATCTACCCTATAGCTATGATATGGTCTTTAAGCACTTGAATGAGCTTTTCTTCTTAAAGCTTGGTTAAGTTCTTTGTTATGATTACTGGAAGTGTTTCTCCTTCTCCTAAGAACACATCTTTTAAGTGCTCCGGTAATCGCTTCAATTCAGTTACAGGTGCCTGCACCACTGAAGGTAAAGATTGTGTATTAGATACTGGCAATTCAATATTTTGAAATACATACCTCTTTGGAACTGTTTGCAATGATTGTAGTACTTCCATTTTATCTATAATGAGCAAGTTAGAATTTTGAAAAAAGTTTTCCGTTAAATGATTACAAGGTTACACACGCTAAGTTTTAATATTTATTAACCTTGGCAAATTTTGCAAGCGCAGGGGTCGTTTGTGTAGTACCTAAGATATCAATCCCACGAGGAGGGCTAAACTAGTCCTAAAATCTAAAGTCGTACTAAACTACAATAATTCAAAATGAATAACCAATGCAGAAAATGAACCAATCAAATAATTAATTTCAAGAATTGAATTACAGAAATCTAAACAAGATAACAAGTCACACAAACCAATCCCAAAACCAACCTAGAAACTATCAAGTGAGAGAAAGGTGTTTTAATCCTAAATTAACGAAAACTTAATTAGTTATGCAATTATCGAATTAATAGGTCTAAATGGTCCAAGGATGAATTACTCTCTCTCGAGTTATAATTCTTAACCCTAATTGATAATCCCTAATTTAAATTATGGAATTATGATCTCTCGATTCACAATTGACCTAAAACCTAAATTAGTTCTAAATTGTCTAATAACCTACCAAGAACCTATGCTCGATCTCTCGTTATATGATTCTACCGGTTTGATTCAGTTCTTTACCTATCAAATCACCTAACTCTCGTTAGCACAATTTGATTATTTTCGCTCAGCTCACCCTCTCAGTCTATTGCCAAGTTATTAAGAGCATAATTAAATCATAATTAAATTAATAAAAAACACAATCAATCAAACTTTATTAATCTCAAAAATCAAAATCCTAAAGGTGAGTATAAGCAAAAACTCAACATTCAACACAACCTATTCTCAACACCTATTTCAATTCTATGCATGAATAAAATTGAAATAACTAGAAAATGAGTCGGGAACAAAATTGCGGAGGCAGCGATTACAGGAAACCACTTGTTTCGAGAAGTACATTGTGTCAAACTTCTTCTCTGTGTTTCTCTTCCTTTGTCTCCTTCCTTAATCTCTCGATTTCTCTCTAGGTTTTTTCATAATTGGTTGACGTGAATGCACTCCTTTTTAGACTCTCCAAAGCTCTGGTTCTATCCCTTATGTTGTTTTTATACTTTAGATGTCCTGGGTTTAAGTCGGGGTCGAAACAGTATGAAAAATCTTGTGAAACTAGAGTTTTTACTTCAGCCTGACGCAGGTCAATGATCATGTTTTGTCACAATTTTAGCCTAGAGTGCACAATCGTGGCCTGGCTGCCCTGGTTCATCCCTCTCTGTCACAATCGTAGCCTGTTGTGCCACAATCATAGCCTATATTTTTGGCCTGAAACTCCTCGCAACTTCTCTAGTCTTCGCTGTTTACCCTGAAACACTAACAAACACATCAAGGTACTTTAAAAATATAATAATTAAGCTCAAAGACTCATACTAACCCATAAAAACACTTAAACACATAAAATAACACAATAAAACCATAAATACACAGTCAACACTCAAATTCATACTAAATACATAACAAATTAAACCCTAAAACACAATGCAAATGACAACTATCAACATCCCCATACTTAAATATTTGCATGTCCTCAAGCAAACAAAACAACAAACATAACAAACACAACAAACACGAAGCACACAATGAAAAAATGAGAATGGCTGCAATTCATGAAATAAATTTAATCTTAAACATAATCTGACAAGTTATATCTAATCATTAACCTATAAAATATATGTCTAAGGGCTTTAAACTAAATATACAAGTTAATCGGGATCTAAGTGTTAATTCAATTACTCTTTTTAATTGTACACACACATTAATAATTCTTTTGTCCTTTAGACTCTGTAACTGTTCCTAAGTACATTTTCATGAAAATTCAATCTTAATACAAGTCCGGTAGGTTTTTATTAAGAACACATTTTTTATTAATAAAAACACGAACTTAGTCTTTTACTCCGAGGCAAACATTGGTGATGAATGTGGATCTGGTTACTCGACTAAGTCATTTATTAACAGCTTATTTGAAACATCATTATAGCCTTTTGATGAGAAGGCACACAATTGTGATACGTATCGATCTGATTACTTGGCTATTATCACATTTTCAACTAGCTACTAACTCTATTCATAACCCGAAGGTCAATGGAATAGTAATTTATTAACAAAACTTTTTTTGCCTACCTTGTTTCTTTTTTAGCTATTCGTTTTCATGAAAAATACTAGTTAAGCTACTTAAGTTAAAGTGCCTCAAATTATGGATGAATGTAACAACCTAAAGGGTGCTAAATTTACACTAAGTCCTAATTAAGTTGTATATTTATCCAAAAACCCTAATTCATTAATTTTTTCGAGCTAATGATCGTTCATAACCTACTAGACTATGTTTAAAATTAAACAAATTTCACTCATCTAAGCTATTGACACATTTAAACAATTCGCATAACGTAACCTAATAACTATCATATGATATACAAAATCACATTCAAGAGAAAAAACATAGAATCCCTCCCCACATTTGAACAACACATTATCCTCAATGTGAGAAGTAGGCATACACAAGCACATAAAACAAAAGAACAGATAGAATTTAAAGTAAACCGAAACAAATAAAAACAACATAAAAATAAAATAGAACTAAAGGCAAATATGAAAAAGAAAAAAAGTAACTAAATAAAAAGAAAAGATTAGGTTAGGCATAAGTCCTATGGAGATGGAGGTGGTGATGGTGTCAGAGGTGGTAATTGAATATCTTGAGACTCTAATTATCGATGGATCCATCGGATATCCCGACTCTGGCATCATTGTGTGCGCGCCATCTCTGTAAGTGTCTTATTAGTCTCGATGATTGCATCCAAAACTTTCTTACAACCTTGTTCTTCTTCCTCTTCTTCCTCGGATTCTTCACTTGCGGATTCCTCTTGTGTCTACTGAGGTGGCGCTGAGCTTGAACTCACCTGACTTGTTGGATTGAAAAATAAAAAATGCATCGATTTTGAAGAAACGTTAGATTTCAAAACTTTTTGGAAATCAAAATTTCAGCAGAAGCAATATATCCAAATCAACATGCATAGCCACACATGATACGGTATAAGGAAAAACATTTGCATATTCAAAACATGGAAAATATTACTGACTCCTTAGCTACAACTTTAACTCCTTGCTATGATATCCTATCTTTGACAATGTATCCTCTCCTAGGTGATGTTTCCTCTTCACCTTATTGCATCCTCTTCTTGATATCATATCCTCAACCAATCCGATCTACCACTTGTTCTTCTTAAACAACTTGGTTAACAAGATCCTTAGATGGGAAAGGAGAATAAAACTTTGAAGGAGATTTTTCTTAGAAGAAAGTAGCCAAACAATTGAGACACTCTCATGCAATTTTTAGCTCACCATGCAAGATAGGAGAGAGAGAGTCAAAACAATGCAAGAACCTTTTCTTACACCCTCTCAATTTCGGTTAATCTGAAAGGAAAGAAGAAATTCGCATCAAATGCATCACTTCTTTTTTAATCAATCATAAAGAAGCCAATAAATGAGACTCTTCTCATTTGTCTTTAAGATGGCTATATGAAAAGACTATTAACCTAAATGTGACATACCAATTTCAGTTTTTGATGATGAAAGAAGGAAGATGGTCCATCAAATGTACCTCTTTCTTCTTTAATCCAATGAATGTTAATATGTTACATGCTAACGTTAAAAGACCATCATTAAACCATTTAATGATAAGGTTATTACTCCATTTAATGATGACAAAGCATGTTAAAAAACTTCTTAAATGTAGCAAACTAATGTTAAATGTGCAGCTGCACATTTAAAATTAGTTTGCTACATTTAAGATGTTTTTTAATATGCTTTGTCATGCACATTTACCCACTAAAATCGAAATTCCATCTCCATTTATCTTTAATAACTTTGTTTTAATTTAATTAATCAAATTAAACCAAATCCTAGCCCATTTCTAAATGTTCATTTGGGCTTCTAATTAACCATTAATTAGTATAAGCCCAACATTCAATCATGGGC
>JAOQML010159140.1:0-13592 GCA_027568935.1 Erythroxylum urbanii | reverse complement strand
AAAATGTTGTTTTCTTTGTAATTGAATATGACTGTGTGTAAATTTTTGAGAACTGTTCTTTTGAAAATGGGCCCAAGTGGCAAATAAAAAGGTACTTTTCATTTCATCGTGTTTGTATTAAATAATGACAACTTAAAGTGGATGTTGACTATTGATTTTCTGTTCCTGATATGTTGTCTTCTGTTAAGTAAACAAAATGTTTTGGAAAAAGAGAAAGTGGGCCCACATGATTGATAAGTGATAGATGTTTTCAAAAAAAAAATTTATACCGATTTTTGTTGAGTGAAGTGATCTGACACGCCACCCTCGCAGGGCACTGATTCGGATATCACCGTCGATATCGGGTTCGGGTCCAGTCGGGAGTGGGGTGTTACAGTTAATCACCATATAAAGTAAAATGGGAGATCTAGAAGGAAAAACCAATATAAGGGCAAAACGATAATTTTACCCTTTATTGTGCAGATAGCTATAATAAAGTTTATAATAGGGTTTGCAATTGGACATCTTAGTTGAAAAATGTGTTCTCATAATATTTAGTAATTCAAGAGTTCAACTAATTGTCTTTAATGGAATGACATTTAGTTAATAAGCTACAATTAATTCTAATGAGATTAAATTAATTCTGGGCTTATTGAAGCTTGAATTGTCTAAGTCCAATAAGATTCCCCACTTGACTTTAGGAAGGTTATCAAGGAAAGTAAGAAAAGTAAACAGAGCTTATCGGAAAGAAAACGAGACAGTTTGGAGAGAAATGGATGAATTGAATTCGAATCAATAAGACAAGAACAGTTTAATTAAGAGTTAATTAAATTGGGTCTTAAGCCTATAATTAAATATTGGGCTTGCACTAATTAATTGTTAATTATAAGCTCAAAATAATATTTAATATTGGGCTAGATTTTGGTTTAATTAATTATATTAATTAAATTAAAATTAGAAAAAGGATAAGCAAAACCGAATTCTACAGTGATGCAGAATTCGATTATACTTGCTTTTTAAAAGGTTGATGGCTTGTTTTAATATCATAAATGGCCAACTCTTTTAGCATTCTTTACGTTAAAGAATGAAGTGGAGGATTAACTTATGTCTTTTATTAATAAAGGCATGAAAGTGGAGTGGGCGTTATCTCTTTTGTTAAATGTTTTTAATGGCTTGTTTTAAATACATATACGTAAAGCTTTTTTTGATTGGATTGCTAAATGAACGTTATGGCCATGCAAGATGAACTTATATGGTTTTTAGGCTCTCCATTCTCTCCATACAATCCTCCAAGAGTTGGACTTAAAAAAAAGACAATTAATTTTGGCTTTTTGAAAAGTGAAGTGTGCGTGAATTTTGGCTCTCCAAGTTCTGCATTTTTGTTCTCTAAGCTAACAGAAAATAGCAAAAGGTTTCCTATCCTATTTTTCTTCTCCTTTCCCACCAAAGGATCTTGATAACCAAGTTGTCCAAAGAGAACAAGTGGTAGATCAGATTGGTTGAGGACACAGTAGCGCAGAGGCAAAGTTGTCGCGAGGAGTCAGTAATATTTCGATCTTGTTCTTATTATATTTATTTTCCTTATACCGTATCATGTATGGATTAAAGCATGTTGATTTGGTGTTTTTGCTTCCACTATATTGCGATTTCTTAAAAAAATTTTAAATCTACCGTTTTACTTGCATGTTTTATTTTCCGATCCAATGGTTGTAACTCCCTAGATGAATCACGTAGTATGTCCATTACAAGTGTTACCCTACATATACACCATGAAAATCCTTAGTACTTATTATGACAACTTATTTTGAGTCCACCTCCTACCATGATATAAACATCTGAAATACCTTCCAATCGATCAAGTTTTCTCCTAGTCACTACCTCAACCATAAAATTGTGTATGCTTCCATTATCGATCAATATCTACAGTGGTCTTTGGAAGTGATAACCTGTAACTTTCATCTTCCTATATTCTTCATCTGTTCCCCCAATCATTGCTTGGGAAAAAAGTTAGAAGATTTGAGCTCTCCCAACTTCTCCTCCTCCTTTAGCTTCTCTACTTCTTCCCCTATTTCATCCTCCCTTTTGATCAAGTAAATCTAAAGTTATTTCTTCCAACAATGTTGGCCTATAATGTATCTCTAGTTGCATAAAAAGTTGACTCTATTAGCTCTTTAGGCATCAAATTCCTTGCCAGTTACAGTATTTGGTACTGTGTTTTAATTTAGGTTGCTTCTTATTATGGCTCTTTAAGGCCCTAAAGTTAGTAGATTCTTTGATTCATTTGGGCCTTGGAACCTAAAGTGAGACACTACCAAAATTCTTAAACCCTAGTTAACCAAATATTTCCCAAAATATACCATTAATCATCCAATTCCTCATTAGTTCCAAAAGAGAGGATTGTTTGTCAAACACAAAAATGTTCTATATAACACAACTACCAAACTTTGACATTCAAAAATATATACAATTGGATATCTTTACTCAACTGATATACTAGCCCCACTAAACTCCACTTTGTCCGTCATATACACTAGGTTATTAGCAATCACTCGATCTCCTAAAAAAATAATGGTAAGGGCTAAGTTGGCTACTTAGTAAGGATAACTAATCGTACCCTTAAAACCAAATAACTCAATAGTTAATTATAAAACTTGGTCAAGAGATCAAAACATACATATAATACAAATTTTCATAACATTGCTCAATCTATTCCAAATAATTAACAAACATCTCAAAAAATTTACAAAATAATGATTAACATATATATTAATATATGATTGCCATTTACGCTTTATTCCATCATTAATTGAACTTCCTGGGCCCAGCTTAAACTAGTAGACTTACATTCAATGATTTGTCGGCTCATCTCATCTCATAAAAATCTCTCACTAAGTGAAAACATAATTATATAAATATCGGCATAGGGTACCTCAATCTCTCTTAGTATCTCGGTACTATTCCAGTACTTAGCCATCAGCATAGGATATCCCTAAGAATCAGGGTATCTTGGTAACTAATCATTGGCACAGGACATCCCTGGGACTCAAGATGCCCCGGTATTTGCTCCACAGATAGATATCTGGCCACCACCTGCTCATATCGACACACTCTATCCATCTAAGACCATCGAATGTAGCTTATCCTAAACAAGCTATCGATTCTAGATTTTTACCAATTCTTCATAACATATTATCATCCAATCTCTATTTAATTAACCATTTTAAAATAAATATAATTTATGTATGTAATTATTAATCATTAATTTAATTAATGACTAATTCAAAATATAATTTATTAATAAAACAACTGTATTCTATTTTAAGAGTAAAGTCCAAGTTTATCCTTACCTCAATTTTGGACTCAACTAATTTATAGTCCAATTTACTCCTTAATTGGACCGTCAGACCTGGACATTACAAAATTTGATTACTTTCAACTCAAATACACTTAATAATCCAACATTATTCTCTTTTCTAATTTATTCTTGATTATAAAAATAATATCCTTACTAACCTAACCACTATAAATTAGATACTTTTCTATTTTGATTTTGATGCATGAGAACCGTAGGTTATAGGTTGCTATATGGATTATTTAGATTGAGATTTGAAGTTTAAATGAAGGTGAATTTATGCTAAAGAAAGGTACTAGTTAAGTTTTCTTGAATTTGGAAAAAACAACTAGGACTACATATATGATGAGATTAAGTGAATGAAAGTTTTTGTTTTGTTTTTGTATGCATAAAAGATAAATAATTTATGAACTGTCAATTGAATGATTTTGAGTTCGAATTGGAGATGAAGTTGATGAGTAATTGAAGTATAATTAAGTTATAATTAAGATATAATTAATGGGCTAATATTAAGATGTTTTGAATTTGGTATGAAGGTGTTAGCATTTAGAGAAATTGAAAGAAAATTGAGAGTGCACATTCAGTTCACTCATCCCATGATCGTGGGCAATTGCATTAGCTCCTTCCCACGATCATGCGCAATCCTTTGAAATGAAAATTTTCTATTTTATGTAATTATTGAACCACAAGAGGATAAGCCACTTTATTTTGGTGTATTTGGATTTGATTGGGACTTGAAATGAACTTAGATAGTTGTTTGATTAATTAGTTAAGGGTTTGATAAGTTTAGGTTGTTAATTAATGTTATAACTTAAGGAATGGATTATCTTCATATCAATGTGTTTAAATTTGGAAATAATGAGTTGTTAAAGGTATAAAAGTGTTCTTATGAATGCAAGTATGATCCAAAAGACATGAGTAATGTGTATTAGGTATAAATGAATAAGAATTAGGAAAATTTTGTGTGAATATATTGCTAGAAAAGGGTTGGTAAATGTATGAATGATGAATTTAGAGTAATCAAGTTTACTTAAGGTATAAACCTAATTGTAACTAGTTATATACAAGTTATGATGTTTGAATGGAGAAGATTTGTGAATAAGGATACATACCTGAAAAATCAATTGAGCATACATTAAACATGACACATATATATGTGCATGATTGAATATTCACTTGATTGAACAACTCAATACTATATGAACTATGTGTGTATTGTATGATCTTAGACGCACAAGTCAATCGTCAGCATCCAGACATTGCCAGATCATCAAAGCAATAGCTTATCTGAAGCGTACTATGAGTTACCTAGATGTTTCTCACTAAGATTGAATTGTTTTTGGTTAACTTTCAGTTATTGAACAATTACTTATATGATTGCTATGATTTTGAATATTGATGGTCTAAGGAGTTTGATACTTGGGACTATATATGGAAGTCTTTTCAAATTATATGTGTATTAGAATGTGTACTCGATTGAATGTTGAATGCTAGACTTAGGTCTAAAGAATGTGATAAATGACATGAACATATTGAATGAAAAGTATTGATAGCATATTATATGAATTGATGCATTCCATTACATTGGTATGCATGATCAGATAAAGGAGTTGTGACAGAAGTGACTAACGTGAAAAAGAGCTTTAAGCTTAGGAATTATGCACAAAGAGTCTCAGAGCCAATTAATAATGAGCTCAATATCCATAACAGATATGGGAAAGTAAATGAAATAAGCTCGATATCTACAACGGATACGGGACAGTAAATGTGCACTCGGTGATAACTAATTAAAATGAAAATAGAGTCATGTGTGCATGTGCATATATATAACTTTACATGTATCATATGAATGGTTGATATGAATTAATACATTGTTCTAAAATAGTGTTATGAAATTTTTGTATACATGTTGTACTTGTACTTGTTGAAATATGAAAAAATGTGATGTGGGATTTAATACTGGATGATGTGCTAAACTTCTTGAAATTGGTTCTATACTTGACTTTGTGTTCTGACTAGAGTGAGAACATTAATGATGGTTCACTCACTAAGTTCGCAAATTCATCAAATTTACAACGTTGATTTTTAGGTACAAGGGAGTTTTAGCTTCTAAGACAACTAAGTAGAATTCTAGTATTGTCATTTTGACAACAAGAATGGCTCAAAAGTCTGGTCAACTAATATATGAGGAGTCTAGTTAGTATGTGTTTGTTTAGCTTCTCAATTCATGATAACATTTTGTATGGAGTTGTAAACTCTCAAATGTTATGTAATGTAAATACATGGACATGAATTGTAATGGTACAATGTAAGTAAGTTTATTTTGTGAATGAAATGAGGAGATTTGATCATTTTGAATACTTATGTTATGTGTGATGCCATAATAAGTTAATGTGACTATACTAACGTGCCATTCTCATAAGGTATGTTCCCAAATATCCTCTGGATGTTTGGGTATATGCTTTATAGAAGTGGTATGTTACAGATGTTGATAGTTGTAGATTGTATCGAGCTTTTATGGGCAGTTTAGTTTGTATTTAGTTGTTAATTTGATTATTTAGTTCGTGTTTAGGTTAGAATTGTGTTAGTTAGTAGATATTTGTGTTTTAATTGTTTTATAGGTTGGAATGTGATGTTGAGCTTCAATTTTATATTTATGAGGTGCCTTGATCTATTTGTTAGTGTTTTAGGGTAATTGGAGGACATTCAGGGAAGACCTAGGAAATAACTCAAGGCTATGATCGTGACAGAAGCAAGAGCCAGGAGCCATGATCATGCAGAATATACTATGATCGTGGCAGAAGCTGGTGTAGGGAGCCACGATCGTGTCGTTATAGGACACGATTGTGACAAAAGCAAAACCTCCCAGCCACAATCGTGCCATTAAGGGCCACGATGATGGCCTGTGCGACAGATACGTGGACAATAGTCCCGACTTTAATTTTCGAGGGATTTTTTAGTCTTTCAAACCAGAAAAAGACCACAGGGTTTCCCTAATTAGAAATACTATATAAGACTTAAGGATGTAACCCTAAGAGAGCTTATATATTCTGCCACTTTTGGAAAATTCAAGAGAGAGAGAAAAGAAGAGAAAAGAAGAAGAGGAAGAAGAAGTGAGTCCCAACCCTACTATTTCCAAATTAAATGGTCCCCCGATGTTGCTTCCTTCCTAGATTGTCTGATCTAAACTCTATTTCCTTTCCATTTCATTTTGTTTATTTAATGTATAAGATTGAAATGGATTGTATGATTATTGGCTTTGGATTATTGACGATTTTCTAACTCTTCCTTCGGGATATTACTTTAATTTAATGTTAATATAGTTGATTTTGTATTTTATTGATTGAGTGTTATGATTAACTTCAATTTTTGCATATTTCGGTACTAAAACAAGAGGGTGAGCCGAATAAAAATGATTAGATTGGGCAAACGAGAGTTAGACGATCCAATAGACTATGTAGTTAATCATATTGGTTTTTGTGCATAGAGAGATCCTGTATGAGACTCGATAGTTTAGTAGATAGCTTCCGATCTAATTTTAATTATAGGTCTTTTATTAATTGAGAGATTGCAAATTTCATAATTTAATTAGGGTTAATGATTTAGGGCGTGAGACTATAACTTGAGAGAGAGTAATTCCCTTATGATAGTCTAAAACTGACACCTCAATAACTTATAATTGGCTAGGTTAGCATTAATGATAGGTAAAAACACCTCTATCATTACTTGGTAATTTCTTTTGACTAATTTTCATAATGACCTTTTATGTTGCTCAATTTCAATTCTTGTTTTATGTTAATTTCTTGAGTTGAATTCCTGCAATCAAATTCCTGTGTTTATATTCTTGTTTCATTTTTAATTTCACCTTATTATTTATTTAAGCCTTATGCAACTTAGAATCAGATTAGTTCACTCTCCACGTGGGATTAACCTTTCAATTACCACAATTCACGACCTATGCACTTATGGTATTTGAGGGCTATAATTATAAAGCTCGATGAACATGATCACCTTTATCAATCATAAGGAAGTACAAGGAACCAGGTTTGTGGGAAGCCCTTGCACTGAGTTGAGGCAATGCATATGTCATATATAAGTGTTAGATCTGTCGAAGGGAGGTTGCTTATATACATAGTGTAACAAGCAAGATGGGGAAAACTTTATCCAAAAGAAACTTAATAGAAGCATAGCAAACCATTTGTGGTTCATAACCTACCCAAACAGTTATACCACATTCACCAACCCAAGCCTTTCGAACCATTCTGCATAACTCACCTAGATATCAAGAGGACATTTTCACCCTTCAGATTTAACAATTTCCTAGTTGATCTAGCTGAATTTGAACCTTGCATCCACTAAGCATTAGATGTCTATATATCTGGTTCTAGGCAAGTTATTCTTGCTAAGAAACTTACCTCCATCAATCTAGAAATGAAAGAGTTGTTTCAAAAGAATATGGGCAATACACACCATTTGTTAAACTCAGACAAAAGTGCACTCGAGAAGATCCAATATGAACTCCAAGCTAACCCTCACTCTTTCAACCTATATAATCAAAAAAGAATTGCAATGCAACATCTCACCAATGCCTTTAATTTTGATCACTCTTTAATGAAGCAATGATCGAGGGTGAAATGGATGAAAGAGAGAGATAGAAATGCAGCTTATTTTCATAAGATTTCCATCACCTGAAAAGCAAAAACAAGATTATCTCCTTGATGCATAACAATCAAGAGCTTAATTCCTAATAAGATTTGCTGCATGGAGTATTCGATTATTTCTCCAAGTTGTTGAAGGATACATCCAATGCCATTTCATCTCAGGAATTCCTCAGTGAACTTATGCAGTTTCACATCACTCCACAGGAAGCTGAGATGTTGATTAAACCTATTACAAGCCGAGAAATTGAAGATGTACTGAAAACTTTGAACCCATCAAGGCTAGACCCATTCAAGGGACCTAGCCTTGATGGGTTCAATACTCAGTTTTATAACAAAGTCTGGCACCTAATTAAGCCCTCTGTGGTTGATGCAATAATGGAATTCTTCAATAATGGGAGATTATTGACTATATTTAATAACACTTTCATAACACTTATTCCCAAAGGAGATGAACAAACCACCTTCTCTAATTTCAGGCCAATATCATGTTGTAATACAGTTTATAAACTAATTTCCAAGTTGTTAGCTTAGATACTAATAAGTTTTCTAAACAATTATATTGATTTCACCCAGGGAGCTTTTATACTTGGTCGAATTATGGGAGATAATATACTACTATTACAAAAACTTGTAAGGTCATACATAATTAGAAGAGGGACAAAAAATAGACCTGAAAAAAGATTTGGATAGTGTTGGAGATTCATTCTAAATGCTCTTTAAGCCTTGAATTTTCCATATATTTTTATTAAATGGATATCTGAATGCATCACAACCCCTTCTTTCAAAATTCTAATGAATGGTCAGCCTATTAAACATTTTAAAAGTTCCAAGGGGATTAGGCAAAAGGATCCTATCTACCCCTACCTCTTTGCTCTTATTATGGAAGTTTTGTTGACAATCTTATAATCTTTGCTAAGACAGATCAACTCTCTGATCACAGAATTCCGATATGAATAAGTTTTAATAATTTAACCTCAATATTCCGCAAGTGCACGGTTCGTTCGCGTAGTACCTAAGGTATCGATCCTACGAGGAGAGTTAATCTAATCCTAAAACCTAAAGCTGAACATAATTTGCAATAATTCAAAATGAACAAAACTAAAGCAAGAAGTTATTTCAATCATGCAATCAATTCCAAAAATCAAATTCAAAAATATAAATAAATAGTAGATGCAATACTCAATCAAGAATCAACCTAAGAACTACCAATCAAGAGAAAGAAGAATTTTATCCAATTTCAATGAAAACCTAACTGATTATGTATTATTGGATTATCGGTTCTAGACGATTCTGGAGTTGATTACTCTCTCTCGAGTTATATCCATTAACACTAATTTATAAACCTTAATCAGATTATGGGAATTACAATCTCTCGATTCACAATCTATGTAAAACCTAAATTAGATCTGAAGTTGTCTAAAAACTACCAAAAACCTATGCAAGATATCTCTTCACACAAATTTACCGGTTTGATTTAACTCTTGTTCTATTATAATTACCTAACTCTCGTTAGCCCAATTTAATGATTTTTCACTCGGTTCATCCCCTCAGTTTATCACCGAATTATGTACGTGCTGAAATTAAATCACAAGAAATCTAATAAAAACATAACAATCAAATTTCATTAATATCCAAGATAAAATAACCCGAAGGTGAGTTTAGACAATTCTCAACATTCATACAATTCTATAATCAACGACTATCCCAATTCTATATAATAATAATAATGGAAAATTAACCGGAGATAAAATCAGATTGGATGACGGAGGCAGTAACAGCAAGAAACCTCCTGTTCTGGGAAGTACTTTGCATAAGGTTCTTCTCCACGTCTCTCTTCCTTCTTCTCTTTCTCAATCTCTCAATGAACTCTCTAGGGTTTTGAAATTGTGGTTGATACAAAAACTCCCTTCTCTATGTTCCTCTTGTTCTTTAAATACCTTTTGTTAGGCCTGGAAAAATTTTGTCTCAACCAATAACCCGACCTTGTCTGATCCCTAAAAAATCATATATGAGCTAGACTTTTTTTGACTGAATTTAAACTGGGTTGACCAATTTTTTCTCGAATTAAAATCAAATCTAGATTCGAGTTGACATAACTAGACAAAATGTCTGAATTTTTAAAATTAGTCAGCACCAAACATTTAAAATAGATTAAAATTGTCCGATCCGAATTAAAAAAGGCAAAAGAATCATTGCTTCAAATTTTGGCGAAGAAAAAAATTTATGTAATTTTAAATTTTGATTTGAAGTGCGCTTTTTTCTTTTTTGCTATAGTTTTGTTGTTAGTTTTACAGAGGAAAAGAGATGGGAAGTAGATGGTGCAATTTAATAGCCCTTTGCTATTAGTTAAAATCAAACAAATCGATTCCGAACCAAGTTAGGTGTTTTCCAATTCAGTTCAGTTCCGAGTCAACTTGGTAAAAAATATTTGGTTTCAAACTAGTTTAGGGTCACGAAATGTTTACCTTTTTCCGAATTGTCCTAAACTAGTTTAGTTTGAAATCGATTTTTTTCCAACCCTACCTTTTGTGTTTTAAGCAACCCTAGGGTTTTTCTGGGGTCAAAAAGATCCGAAAATCCCTTAAAACTTGACGTTTTCTCTTGTTTACTCGTCTGTTTGACACAAGCCATGATCGTGGCCCTACATGCCACAATCATGGCCTTCATCCAACCCTTCTGACACCATCGTGGCAATCAGGCCACGATCATGGGCTGTGTCATAGTCTTTTGTCACAATCGTGGCATATGGGCCACAATTGTAGGCTGGCTCCGGTGTTTTTGTCAAGATCGTGGCCTATTGTCCCGTGATCATGGGCCGTTGTTTAAGCCCAAATGTCTCTAAAACTTATCCGTTCTTCGATGTTGACCTTGAAACACTAACAAATACATCAAGGTATCTCAAAAACATAATATTTAAGCTCAAAGATTTGTACTAACCCATAAAATAGTTAAAACATAAATAATTAACAAACTAACACAATTCTAACCTAAACACATACTAAATGATTGAATTAATAGCTAAACACATATCAAACTATGCCCTAAAAAATAATGTAATTTACACTTATCAACATCCCGACACTTAAACGTTTGCTTATCCTCAAGCAAACAAAACAACAAGCAACGCAAAGCACAAACCCACAATGCAATAAATGAGGCAATGGCTTCAACCTTACGAAATAATTTAACTCTAAATACAATCATTCAAGTTGTTCTAAATTATTAACATGCGAAATCCACGTCTAAGCACCTTGGACTCAATATACAACTAATCAAAATTTTAATGTTAAGTCTATTCACCCCTATCACTTGCACACACATATTGATAATCATTCAGTCAAAACAAAATTGTAGCTATTCCTCAGTAGGTTTTCATGAAAAATCAAGCCACTAACAAGTTTGCTAGGTTTTTATTTGAAAACATTATTTTGTTGATTTTTCTTTAAGGACATGAACCTAGTCTTTTACACGGATGCAAACATTTATGATGAATGTCGATCTGGTTACTTAACTAAGTCATGTTGTTATTAAGCTACTTGGTTGGAATGTCATTATAGCCTTTTTACACGAAGGCACACATTTGTGATGTGTGTCGATCCGGTTGCTCAGTTAAATCACATTCTCAACTGGCTACTAGCTCTATTCATAACCTGAAGGCCTGCATAATAGTTATTTTAGTTAAAATTTCTACAATCTTTTTGCTTTTTCTTTCACAAAATTTTACCTACCTTATTGCTTTAGCTAATCATTTTTATGAAAATGTACCACTAATGCCATTTATTTGATTGCCCTAAAATTATAAATAAGTATGGAAAATTCCTATGGTGAATGGACTAACATCATATCCTAATTAACCTGCATATTTAGCCCTAAGTAGCTTGAGTCACTAATTTCACGAGCTAATAAATCTTCGCAACCTAAAAGACTATGTTTAAGGCTAAATCTATCCTATTAAGTCTTAGCCATTGACGCATTCATACAATTCACATCATGCAACCTAAACAAACTATCATACAATATGCAAAATTCACACTCAAGGTAAAAACACACAGCCCTTCTCACACTTAAACAACACATTGTCCTCAATATGAGAAGGGTGCATAAACACAGTAGGGGCAAATAAACACATTATACAAAAAACATAAGAGGAAAATACTAAACAAATGAAAAGAGAAAGGGTTAGAACACGAAACCATCATAGTGACTGAGGTAATAATGTGTCGGAGAACAAATGCACTTGATGACGGGCTTGTTTCCCTATCTTATGATTGCTTTAAAAAGAGTAAGAGAGTTAGCACTCGAAAACATTTCAAATCATTACGAATTTATTGTGAAATTTAAAACAAACCTAACTACACAATAATTTAAATCTAACTACTAAACGTGATAATTTATGGTCATTAGCTTGACCTTGCATCCTTTGAAGCTCAGCCCAGATCGATTTTGAGTGGTTTGTTGGATCGAAAACTTAAGCATGCAAGATTTAGCTAGAACGGTAGATTTCAAAACTTTTTTGTAGAAATCAAATTTTAGCAGAAGCAATATAACCAAATCAACATGTCAAGCCATACATGATACAGTATAAGGAAAATATTTAACATAAGAACAAGATGGTAGAAATATACCGACTCCTTTGCTACAACTTTAACTCCTCACTGTGCTATCCTATCCTCAGCAATGTATCCTCTCCTAGGTGATGTATTCACTTCTCGTTATTGTTTCCTTAACCAATCTGATCTACCAATTGTTCTCTTTGGATAACTTGGTTAACAAGATCCTTAGGTGGGAAAGGAGAAGAAAACTTAAAGAGATTTTGCCTTAGAAAAGGAAGCTAAAGATGAGACACCTCTCATGCAAATTTTGGCTATCTCATACAAGATAGGAGAGAGAGAGATAAAAATTTAACAACCCCTTTTATTCTCTCTCTCAATTTCAGTTAAGCCTTAAAGAAAGAAGTGAAGTGCATCCAATGCATCACATCTTTCCTTAATCAATTATAAAGAAGCCAATAAATGAGACTCTTCTCATTTGTTTTAAGATGGCTATATGAAAAGAACAATAACCTAAAATGATACATCTCATTTTCGGTTTTCTAATGAAAGAAGGAAGAGGGTCCATCAAATGCGCCTCTTTCTTCTTTAATCTAATGAATGCTAAATGGTTGCATGCTATCATTAAAAGATAACCATTAAAGCATTTAATGATAAGGTTATAACTCCATTAAATGATGATAAAGCATGTTAAAAACCATCTTAAATGTAGCAAACCAATGCTAAAGCCCATCAAAACCAAAAATCCACCTCCTTTTATCTTTAATAACTTTGATTTAATTTAATTAATCAAATTAAACCAAATTTTAGCTCATTTCTAAATGTTCATTTGGGCTTCTAATTAAAGTAAGCCCAACATTCAATCATAGGCTTTAAAAGATCTATTTGTATTTCTTACTTTGCTTGATAACCTTCCTAGAAGCCAAATAAGGAATATAATTGGACTTATATAATTTAAGCTCCAATAAGCCCAGAATTAATTTAATCTCATTAGAATTAATTCCAGCTTATTAACTAAATGTCATTCCATTAAAGACAATTAGTTGAACT
>JAOQML010159132.1:0-13593 GCA_027568935.1 Erythroxylum urbanii | reverse complement strand
GAAATAAATTTCTAATCAGATTAAATGTAAAATAATATTTCAATAATAATTAGAAATAATTTTTATTTAAAATAAAATTATTAGTATAATGATAATTAGAAATAAATTTCTAGTTCTATGTATGTCAAGTTCAGTATTGTTCAATTTATTGAAACATATAAAGGCTTACTTGGCAACAGTACAATAATTGGTATTTAGTTGTTATATGAAACATATAAAGGCTTACTTGGCAACAGTACAATAATTGGTATTTAGTTGTTATATGAATGACAATTGAGAACACATCCCTCTTTTGATTTTGAAGATAATTGAAAAATAATTATTCACAAAATATATATGTATGATGTGACATTGTCATGGATGTATACAATTTTTTTCTATAAAAACTTTAAATTTCAATTATGACTATTGCATTAAAGAATATTGTTGTTAAACTCAATAAGGGTAAAAAAAAACTAAATGACGACAATTATGAGATTTGAAACATGAAAATCAAATATGTACTAGAAAGGCTCTTAGACCATTAAACTTAACCATGGATATGAATGTAGAAGGCAATACGACCTAACACAAAAGGGATCATGATTCTTATCAAATATGGCAGAAAAGAATTCATTGGCTCATATTACCTTGTTGAGCAACATAGATAATGATATCATGCATAAGTTCTATAACTATGAAACTGCAAAGGATATGTGGAACACTTTAACTATACATTTTAGACACAAGTCAGTGACAAAAATGAGGTCACTCATTATCAAGTTTGACACAAATAAGAGCTGACTTCATCGCATAATGAAAAAGCATTTGAAGCATATTTTAAACATGAAAAGTGAGTTGCATAATGTTGGTCACAAATTATCAAATGAGTAGATAGTACAAGCTATGAATCGTTCCTTAACTCATATTTAGGAGTATATTATAACTCATAATAAGAGCATTAAGACAAATTATTCATAGTTGGAGCCTCCAAGATGTCCTTCGAGGTATATGTTGTTGGTTCTAACTCATATAGAGTTATAAATTGGAAGTGTAAGTATTATAGTAGGCCCTAATAAAAAAAGGGAAAGAGAAATACCCACTATACTTAGGATTCAAAGAAGTCAAAGTGGAACTAGCATAGAAAAAAATTCCTTTCAAAAAGCAAAACATGAATAAAATTTAAGTGCTTTAACAATAAGCGTCCCTTACTAAAAAGGTACAATCTTATTCTATAGATATTATTTATTTAATGAATGCCTTTTTTCTATTTTTTAAAATGAATCACATCCTTTTTAGATTGTAGATTTGGGAGCAACCAATCATATAGTGAAAGGTTATGCCTTCGTGTATTTCCAAAAAATTCCATAAGGAATATGATGGATTTATATAGGAGACAACTTAAGGGTTGCTATATAAAAGATATGAACCTATGAATTAGAAATACATGGTAGACGATCCCTAATCCTACATGAGGTGCTATATGCTTTAAAGATTTGATAGAATCTCATCTTCATGTTGGTTTTAATAAGAATTAGTTTTGATTTAAATTTTCACAATGGTGGAATGGATTTATATCTTGGATACATTTTTTATGGTCATGGGTTTATGTTGAATGGTTTCATTATTTTAGAATTTTCTTTTTCAAATAATAATGTACGTCATTCTTTGTTTACGTTATATCGTTATTCTAATAATTATGCAATTTTATGGCAACCTAGACTATGTCATATTGGTCAATGTTGAATAAGTTAATTAATGAAAGAAGGCCTCTTAGATGATTCACATATAGTAGATTTAACTATTTATTAACATTACCTAGCTAGTAAAGTGGAAAAGCCATTTGGAAAGGGAATATGAGTTTCCTATCTATTATAATTGATTCATTTAGACATCTATGGTCTACTAAATGTAAGGGTATGATATAAGGCGTGCTTCATCACTTTGATAAATGACTATACTCGGTATGTTCATGTTTATTTGATTTCACACAAATTGGATGCATTAAATTATTTTTCAAAGTATATAAATTTAGTATATACTCCATTAGATAAGAAAATAAAAGCATTAAGAACTAATTAAAGATAAGAACACTTTTCTAAAAAGTTAAAGATTTTATATCATGAAAAAGGAATAGAAAGATAATTAATTATTCCTCGAATCCTAAAAGATACATTATAGAAATATGTAATAGAATGCTACTAGAAATGGTTTGGGCCATGATGGAATAAGAAAATCTACTAATCATATATTAGGGTGATGCATTACTTGATACTTGTGCATTAGTCTATGTTTTTCTAAGTAATTAGCATGTGTTTCTTACATAATTGTTGATTATTTTCGTAGTTTAGGATTCATTTTGTATGTTCTCATTTAGTTTGATTTTCAGTATCGTTCTTTTATGTTTGATGTTAATTTAGGGTAAGAATTGATTATTTTTATGCAGGAAGGAAGATTGAGCAACTTGGAGATTAAGCTAGAGATCAAAGAGGAGAAGAGAAAAGGAGAATCTCTATTGCAAATTCCCATAATCATGGGAATCATGCCAATTCCCACGCGTGGGAATTATAATCTGAGATATTATGTGGAGCTTCATTAAACTTAGGGTTTCTGGACTATTAAAAGAGAATTAAGCCTCCATGTTCAAGAGAGATGAAAACCCTTCTGTAGAAAGAGCCTCCTTGAGTGAAGAATACAAGTTTTAAACCTTGAGGAAGGATTGAAATCAAGGATTATCATTAAGATTGGGAAAATAGAGCATTAACATTAAAAATTGCAGATTTAGGCAAAGAAGAGAAGAAGTTCCCTATATTCAATTTTTTCGTGTTTTTCTTTCTTCTAATCATTGTAAGATGGATTATTTGTGTACTGATGATATTATGGAGACCATGATTGGTTAGTTTAGTTTTAGGGATTTCGTTTGAACTATTTTGTTAAAACTCCTATTTTATTGAATTTAATGAAAGTGTCTTTGATAATTTTTGATTTCATTTCGATCTTGCAATAAATCGAAAGGTTGAGTAAGATTATTTATGTAGGATTGTACAACGAGAGTTTTCGTCCTATAGATGTACATTCATCACGTTAATTGATTAGTTAGAAGAGAGATCTCGGCTAATTCGATTGATCACCCATAGGATAGTTTAATAACTAGTTAAATTGATGGAGTTATTGGGTAGGTAGAGAGATTATTCAATTGATTCAATTTAATTTGACTAAGGACAATTAATTACGCCTTGAGAGAGGGTAGTTAATACATTCGGAAATCTTTGGTGACACACAATTTGAATAATAAAATAGAAGGGAGACAAAATTGGGAAAAAGTAATCTCTAGTCTTTAGATTCTTATGTTCTAATTTTCTACACTTTGGGATTGTTTATTATTCATTATTGGTCTTTAAGTTTTAGTTTAATTTTTAGATTATTTCTATTACATAATTTCGTTTCTTAAATAAATTTTGATCTAAATTAAGTAGTGTCTAAGCATTAATTCCTGTGGGATCGATATCTACTTTCCAACTACAGGTCATGACCTACACTTGTCGTTTTTGAGCGTAAAACTAGGAGTTGTTTTCTGATCAACAAGTTTTTGGTGCTGTTGTCAAAGATTGATTGTTTAGAATCTTACTTAATTTAGATTACTTTGATTTAAGAAATTTTGATACTAAAAATGAAAGAAGTTAGTGAAGAAGAATTTTCTAACATCAAGAAACTTGAAAGAGAATTAAAAAAGCCAAAGTGCTTAAATTTTTCACAACAAGATATGGCTGAATAAGGTGAACAAGGAGGACCAGAAAGGACATTGATGGATTTCATAAGGCTAAAATTTAGTCCTTAAGGAGTGGTGAGACTGGTGGCTCAAGCGAATAATTTTGAGATAACACCAGCACTCCTCAACATATTACAAAACAGTGTGCAATCTATGGGCTATCTAATAAGGATCTGAATGCCCATATTGCCAAATTTTTATAGATCTGAGACACTTTTCGATTCAACGAAATGTCTAACAATATGGTGAAGCTGAGATTGTCTTCATTCACATTGAAAGATCAAGCAAAGGTGTGGTACAACTTGCTGAATTCAGGATATATTACAGCTTAGGAGCAGCTTGCCCAAGCATTTCTCGTGAAGTATTTTTCACTAACGAAGACTACAAGGATTATCAAGGAAATCATGAATTTCCAGCAGAACAATGGAGAATCCCTCTATAAAGCTTGGGAGAGATTTAAAGAGTTATAGAGAAGTTGTCCCCATCATAACCTTTCGAGGGAGTTCTTATTACAGATGTTCTACAATCGAGTGAATCTGAGGACGAGAGGAACAAAAGATGTAGTTGTTGGAGGTTCATTGATGAGGAAGACTGTAAAAACATCTCATAATCTTTTGGAGGAGTTGGCAAGTAACAACTATGTGTCGTCTAGTGAGAGGAGCAGACAAGGGCAGAAAAATCAAAATGATATGATACCCATTAACCCTATTACTACTTTGCAGTCTTAAACTATGGCTCTTACGAAGTAGCTGAACAACATGCAAGGAGCATCCTCCTAGACAGTGAAGGCGATGCAAGTACAATGTGAGTTGTACAGGAAGAATAACCACAGCTCAGTGGAGTGTTTTTTATTAGGAACTGATGGTACCGAACAGATAAGTTATCTGGGCCAAGTGTAAGGAGGTGACAACCCATACTCTAATACTTATAATCTGGGATGGAAAAACCATCCAAAATTTTCTTGGAGTAATAACAATGTAGTTGGCCAAGCGAGACCACAAGAACCGTCAGGATTTAAACAAGATCGAATTGGAGCGATGGAAAGTAAAATGGACAAGATGATGGAAGTGTTGGGGTCTAGACTTGCAGCTCAAGAGGAGAATCAGAAGAGGATGTTTGCAAGCAGGAGGAAAGTCAGAAGAGGATGAAAGCGAAGTTGCATCATCCATCCACAATTTAGAGGTTTAGGTAGGTCAACTCGCTAATGCTTTATCTTCTAGAAATGCAAATAGCCTGTCGAGCAACACTGAAGTCAACTCGAAGGAAAGAATCATTGCTATCACTCAGACAGAAAAAAGGAAAGTGAACATAAGGAGAAAGAAGGAGACAAGAGAGAGGGATAACTAGTTTGGAAGTCCTTCGAAGTGAACTAGTAAGTAAGCTGATCAGGGAACTTCAACTTAGACTTCCACATCATATTTTGGCTCAATGAAAGTCATCTTTAAGTGGAGCAACGAGGTATTTTAAGGAGGTTAAGTTAAGCAATATGATGGATATAACAAATCAACTCTAAACAATGCTCACTTTAAAGGAATCGGTGAAGAAAGAGGTCAAAAAGCACATATTAGAATGAAGTTCACACATAACACAAAAGAAAGAAGACCCAAGGTACTTTTTCATTCCGCGCAGTATAAATGGAGTTAAGATAGCTAGGGCATTTGCGGATTTGGAAGATGGTATCAACATGATGCCCTACACGTTAGTTAGAAGATGGGTTTAGTAGAGCTAGAAGCCACTAAGATATTGGTGAAAATAGCTAACAGAACAGTGCATCGAAGGGGATCATCAAGAACATGCAGCTACAAATTAATAAATTTATCTTCCCTATGGATTTCTACATCGTGGATATTGGAGAAGACGTGAAAACGCCGATGGTTCTTAGACGATTGTTTCTGGCTACCTCTCATTCGATTATTGACGTGGATGAGGGAGAATTAACACTGAGAGTTGGAAAGGAGAAATTAACATTCAAGATATCCAAGAAAGACTATTATTCTCTTTTACCCTTAACGGACATAAAGGAACATGAATCCCAAGGAGGATGGGAAGATATTGAGGACCTTGGGACTGCATTTAGGAAGAAACGATCATGCAGGAGAAGGTGTAGGAAGGAAAACAACAAGTATGGTGGAGTCTATACTCAGGTGGCTCATATATAAAGTTTAAAATCAGCTTCTGCACTGCCACCATTCCAGTCATTTGAACTTAAGCAAAAAGGAGAGTTGAGCTACAGATGTTAAAAGAAGCGCCACATTGAAGGCAACCTATAGAATTCGACTTCCTTTTAATTGTTTTTGTTTATTTATTTATGTGGTTTTTTAGTTATGATCATGTTTGATTTGAGTTGATTGATGTTAATTTGGTTTTTGTTTGAATTTCAACATGTTTTCTTCTCAAAATTCTTGTTGATAACATTATTTTGATGTTTTGTAGGTTGTGGGATTATAGGGACTACATACTAAGCTTGGAAGAAGGTTTAGAAGTGGAAGAATCACCATATCCTATGACCGTTAGAATTAGAGTGATTCCCACGATTGTGGGAAATCTCTCTGGAAACTTTCTGGAGAGAAAACCCACAATTGTGGGAATGGAGGTGATTCCCATGATCGTGGAAAATCTTTCCAGAAACTTTCTAAAGAGAAATCCCATGATCATAGGAATTATGGGAATTCCCACGATCCATTTGAAGGGAAATTTAAGTTTCCTTCCCCTTTCCTTCTTTCCCTCATTCTTCAAAATTTTACTCCTCTCTCTAACCCATGAAATTCTCTCCTCCCCTCTCTAAAATTCTTCTTTTTCCTTTAAATTCTTGGTATTTTCTTCATCTCTTTTCATTAATCTTACAATCATTTACTCTTTTCATGCATTAATCATTCAAAACATAAGGAATTGGATAAGATTTTTATTCCTTTCTCTTAAATACGAATTTCACTCTCTCTCTCTTACTTTTGTAAATTTTCTTCTTACAATGGCACCAAAGAAGATGATGGCTTGGAAAGCAATTGATGAACTGCGCCTTCAAGTTTTCAGTGAAGGTAAGCCCGATTTAGCGGTAGCTTATCGTTTTTTATTTCCAATTTATTAGAATGAAGAAGGTATGCATTTTCGAGACCTTAGGGACAGAGAATTAGTCACTACTAGGTATTTTGATTTTGAATTGTCAGAAACCATAGGAGTGAGGAAAAAACTAGAGCGACTAGCTACGAAATTGGTTGAAATAGGTTTGTTCGACGTGACATACCTATTCACCCTATGATGACCATAGAGTTTTTCACAACAGTTTGATATAATCCTAAAATAGACATTTTCTAGGTTAGGTTATTCAATAATGTTTATAAATTGGATTATACTGGCATGCATAGTTTTTTCGATTTGCCAAACACTAAAGTTTTAGATAATCACAATGATTTTTATTTAAATGATTATTGGAAAACTCTGATGGGGGAAGAAAATTTTAACTCTAGGAATGCACTGAATTCTTTAATCCTTAGTGCCGAGCATTTACTTTTGCACAATTTTTAGTGTTTAACTGTGTTTAATAAAATTAAAAGTAACAAATGCTTGACCAAATAATTTTTCTTTTTGTGGTGCATGGATCGAAAAATTAAAATTAACACGCCTTTTAGAATTTTTTGATCAATAGTGAGTGTTGTAAATAAAAAAAGTTCATATTTTGGCATGTCTCATGTTGTTAATGCTTTAACTCTGTTTTATAACCTTAATGTGGAAGATGTGCACACAATGCCATTCAATATGTTTGACATATCATATTTGAGGTGCTCTGAGATTTTGGAGTTCCATTCTATGGAACTCTTAAACCCTCAGATGCGTACTGCAGTGAGAAATAGAAGGGGTACCAATACAGCCGTATCTCGACCCTCCACATCCTGAGTAGTTCTGGAGCTAGAGGAGGAAGTAGGGAAGGAGGAACTGAATGCACCAATGGAAGTCGAAAGATTTTAACAAATTCTTGACCAGATGGCCTTTAACCAACAACAAAAGACATCCCAACTCAATGAGCTTAGTACCCAAATGTGGTAAGTCCACAAGGAGCAACGTAGCTTGAAGAAGAGTTTCCTCAATTTCTATTAGAGGAATAATTTTGAAGCTCCTTCACCATCATCATCACCACCATCATCTCAATAAGCTTTTCTTACCCTTTTTACTTTTAATTTGTGTCATTTTCTTTTATTTGGTTTCATGTCATTTTCTTTTCTTTTGGTGGTTTGATGTCATTTTTTTGTTTCAATTTCTTTTGTTTGGTTTGATGTCATTTTTCTTTATTTGGTGATTGACTTGTCACATTAAGGATAATGTGATCTTTAAGTGTGGGTAGGCGACATTAACATTCTCAATTGCATTATTGACATTTTGTTAAATATGATGCATGTTTAGGCATATCATTTGCTTTGTGTCAGCAATGGAATTGCACTTGAATCATTTCACTGAATATTGACAGGAGATTCTATCATGCTAGTTGGAATTAGATTGAATGCATGCTTAAACTTAAATGAGGGCACTTGAGTAGAAAGTGAACTGTATAGAGTGATGAAAGGTAGTTGGTTACATAAGCTTATTCACAAATTAACTTTTGAGCTATGAGGTAGCATAGGGATGCATAATGAGTTTTCCTTTGAGACAAAGTGAGGATTCACCTATATGACTCCATCCATAGTCATTCTATTTCTTTGTTGAGTGATACTTTCTTAGGTTATTAGCTTCAGAACTTGTTTTGAATCGGTTTGAGTCTACTGGATATATGCTTAATAGAGATGATTAAGGCCCTTTCTTTGTTTTAACCCTTGGCTTAAATGACCTACCCGTTGATTATCCCTTGCTACCCCTATTGAGCCTTAACCTTTTGTTTCTTGAAAACACACAAAATTTTAAAACCTTAAATCTCATTAACCTACCCATTCACAAGCTTAGTTGAGTATTAAGTAACACATTAGTTGGGATCGTTGTGAAAATTTTACCGAGATTAGTTGAGTACACTTTTGCCTATGAATTATATTGTATATAGTGCTATTTTGATTCATAGTTCTTCCAGGTATTAAGAAAAAGAAAGAAAAATGAAAAAAAGTGTTAAAAAGAAAAAGAGAAAAAAGAGAAAAAAAAGAAAAGGAATAACAATTGAGTAGCATAATAAGTGCAGAATATTAGTTACATTCGTATATCTCGGAATTATGTTTTGTTATACTGTTTTATCTGCTTTTTACTTTACAAATGCTTGTGTTAACTTTTTTTTCCTTCTTTACCCACCTTAACCCTTACCACATTACAGCCCTAAA
Organism: Erythroxylum urbanii; assembly: GCA_027568935.1. Lineage (NCBI taxonomy): Eukaryota > Viridiplantae > Streptophyta > Magnoliopsida > Malpighiales > Erythroxylaceae > Erythroxylum > Erythroxylum urbanii. Next base: position 4,554 of record JAOQML010159132.1, on the reverse strand, counting down.
CAAGTCCTTTTGATCTATTTATGCATGCAATCATTGTAGAGGAGAATTGGTGTATTAGCAAGCCTATGGTAGTGTAGTTTCTTATCGGAAGTTTGAACGAGACACTAACTATAAAATGCTTGAGAGAAATGGGTGAAAACGGTGAGGAAGATTCATTTTACATCTATACTTATCTTTGAGTGATGGTGCCAATTGTTGAGTTTGCTTATATACACCAATCAAAAAAGTAGTCAAGATATATGTAATAATTTGATATTTGAGTTGGCTTAAATTTGAGGAATACTATGCTTTGATCTTTGTGAAAATGAAGTGATAGAATTGATTGGTTGTATTTATTTTTCTTGAGGACAAGCAAAGATTTAAGTGTGGGGATGTTGATAGTTATGCATTAGTCTATGTTTTTCTAAGTAATTGGCATATGCTTCTTGCATAATTGTTGATTATTGTTATAGTTTAGGATTCATTTTGTATGTTTTCATTTAGTTTGATTTCCATTGTTGTTCTTTTATATTTGATGTTAATTTAGGGTAAGAATTGATTATTTTTATGTAGGATGGAAGATTGAGTAACTTGGAGATTGAGCTAGAGATCAGACGGAAATATAATCTGAGATATTATGCAAGGCTTCATTAAACTTAGGGTTTCTAGACTACTAAAAGAGAATTAAACCTCCATGTTTAGGAGAGATGAAATCCATTATGTAGAAAAAGCCTCCTTGAGTGAAGAACACGAGTTTTAAGCCTTGAGGAAGGATTAAAGTCAAAGATTATCAGCAAGATTAGGAAAATTAGCACATCAACATTAAAAATTCTAGATTTTGGCAAAGAAGAGAAGAAGTTCCCTTTATTCAATTTTCTATGTTTTTCTTTTTTCTAATCTTTGAAAGATGGATTATTTTTGTTGATGATATTATGGAGACCATGATTAGCTACTTTAGTTTTAGGGATTACTTTTGAATTATTTTGTTAAAACTCCTATTTTATTGAATTGAATGAAAGTGTCTTTGATGACTGTTGATTTCATTGCAATCTTGCAATAAATGGAGAGAGTGAGTACGATTATTTATGTAGGATTGTACAACGAGAGTTAGTAACTTATAACCATACCACCATCACGTTAATTGATTAGTTAGAAGAGAGATCTCGGCTAATTCGATTGATCACCTATAGGATAGTTTAATAACTAATTAAATTGATGGAGTTACTGGGTAGATTGAGAGATCGTTCAAATGATTCCATTTAATTTGATTAGGACAATTAATTACACCTTGAGAGAGGGTAGTTAATACATTCAGAAATCTTAGGTGAGACACAATTTGATTAATAAAATATAATGGAGACAAAGTAGGAAAAAAGTAACCTCTAGTCTTTAAATTCTTGAGTTCTAATTTTCTGCACTTTAGTGTTGTTTATTGTTCGTTACTAGTATTTCAATTTTACTTTAATTTTTTAGATTATTTCTATTACATAATTTCATTTCTTAAACAAAGTTTGATCTAAATTAAATGGTGTCTAGGCATCAATCCCTGTGGGATTAATATCCACTTTCTAACTACAAGTCATAAACCTTACACTTGTAGTTTTTGAGCGTAAAACTAGGAGTTGTTTTCTTACCAACATTACTGACAACCACTTATGTACGTAATCAAGTGCCTACAAAAAGTAGTTATGATATGTGTAGTAATTTGATATTTAAGTTGGCTTAAATTTGAGGGATAATATGCTTTGATCTATGTGAAAATGAAGTGATAGAATTGATTGATTATATTTATTTTTCTTGAAGACAAGCAAAGATTTAAGTATGGGGATGTTGATAGTTATGCATTAGTCTATGTTTTTCTAAGTAAATGGCATGTGTTTCTTGCATAATTGTTGATTATTGTTGTAGTTTAGGATTCATTTTGTATGTTTTCATTTAGTTTGATTTGCATTGTTGTTCTTTTATATTTGATGTTAATTTAGGGTAAGAATTGATTATTTTTATGTAGGAAGGAAGATTGAGCGACTTAGAGATTGAGCTAGAGATCAAAGAGGAGAATCTCTATTGCAAATTCCCACAATCATGGGAATCATGCTAATTCCCATGATCGTGGGAATTATAATTTGAGATATTATACAGGGCTTCATTAAACTTAGGGTTTCCTGACTATTAAAAGAGAATTAAATCTCCATGTTTAAGAGAGAAGAAATCCATTATGTAGAAAAAGCCTCCTTGAGTGAAGAACATAAGTTTTGAGCCTTAAGGAAGGATTAAAGTCAAGGATTATCATCAACATTAGAAAAATAGCACATCATTATTAAAATTTCCAGATTTTGGCAAAGAAGAGAAGAAGTTCCCTTTATTCAATTTTCTATGTTTTTCTTTCTTCTAATCTTTGAAAGATGGATTATTTGTGTTGATGATGTTATGGAGACTATGATTGGCTAATTTAGTTTTAGGGATTACTTTTGAACTATTTTGTTAAAACTCCTATTTTATTGAATTGAATAAAAGTGTCTTTGATGATTGTTGATTTCATTTCGATCTTGCTATAAATGGAGAGAGTGAGTAAGATTATTTGTGTAGGATTGTACAACGAGAGTTAGCAACTTATAAACATACAATTATAACATTAATTGATTAGTTAGAAGAGAGATCTCGGCTAATTCGATTGATCACCCATAGGATAGTTTAATAACTAGTTAAATTGATAGAGTTATTAGGTAGATTGAGAGATTGTTCAATTGATTCCATTTAATTTGATTAGGGACAATTAATTACACCTTGAGAGAGGGTAGTTAATACATTCGAAAGTCTTAGGTGAGACACAATTCGATTAATAAAATATGAGGGAGACAAAATAAGGAAAAAGTAATGTCTAGTTTTTAGATTCTTAAGTTCTAATTTTCTGCACTTTGGTATTGTTTATTGTTAGTTATTAGTATTTCAATTTTTCTTTAATTTTTTATATTATTTCTATTACACAATTTGTTTCTTAAACAAAGTTTGATCTAAATTAAGTAGTGTCTGGGCATCAATTCCTGTTGGATTAATATCCACTTTCTAGTTACAAGTCATGACCCTTATACTTGTAGTTTTTGAGCGTAAAACTAAGAGTTGTTTTCTGACCAACATTACTAACAACCACTTATGTACTTAATCAAGTGCCTACAAAATTAGTTACAAATACTCCATATGAGTTATGTATAGGAAGAAAACATAATATGGAACATCTAAAATCATGAGGTTATGTTACATATGTTTATGATCTCTCTTACAAATATATGAAAATAGGCTTAAAAGGGAAGAAATGTAACTTTATTAGATACTCTAAACACTTAAAAGGTTATTTTTTCATAGGTAAACAAGGTAATGAAAGCGTTATTAAATTTGAATCAAGAGATGGTATATTTTTAGAAAGTGACTTTTTAAGATAGGGTGAGATAGGAAAAATACATATTTTTATACTCTAATCAGAATGATTCCATTATGTTTGATAAGTGTAAATTGCATCATGTTTTAAGGCATAGTTTGATATGTGTTTAGCTGTTAATTTAATCATTTAGTATATGTTTAGGGTAGAATTGTGTTAGTTTGTTAACTATTTATGTTTTAAGTGTTTTATGGGTTAGTATAAGTCTTTAAGCTTAAATATTATGTTTTGGGGGTACCTTAATGTATTTACTAGTGCTTTAGGGTCAACATCAAAGAACGGAGGAGTTTGGGAGACATTTGGGTAGAAACAATGGCCCACGATCGTGGCCTGTATGCGACGATCGTGACAAAAGGCTTAATGTGAGGCATGATCGTGCACGATCGTCATCTGTGTCAAGTAGAAGCGCAGACACTCACGAAAATTAAGTTTCGAGGGATTTTTGGACCTTTCAGACCCCGAACAACCTTAGGGTTACCTAAAACATAAGAGGATATAAAAAGCAAAAAGAGGAGAGAAACGAGCTTTTGCATCAACCACCTTGAGAAACCTAGAGGGAGAGAAGAAGGAAGAGAGAAGAGGAGAAGAAGCTGACTCAAAGTACTTCCTAAATTCATTTTTGATTTTATTTCCTGTTCTTTTCAGTTTTATTATTGTATAGAAGTAGATTGAATAGATAATTGATAAGATCTAGAATGTTGAGGATGTTCTAAACTCACATTTCATAATTTTATTCTTGAATTAATGAGAATTTGATTGTTTATGTGTTTATTGGATATTATTATCATTTGATTCTATTGTTGCATAATTCGATAATAAACTAAGAGGGTGAATCGAATGAAAAATGACTAAATTTGACTAACAAGAGTTAGGTGATTTAATAGAAACCAAAATTAAATCATATCGACAATTTATGCTGAGAGAGAACTTGTATAGCTTTCTAATAGTTTATTAAAGAACTTCAGAGCTAATTAGGGTTTTGGATAGGTTGTGAATTGAGATATTATAACCTCCATGGTGGCTGTCAAACCAACAAAAATAATTTCCTTTCCCACAAAATACTAGAATTAATATAATATAATGGTGAGCAGGGTCGAACCTCAGAGATCAGTGCAGATTTGTTTACTTGTCAGAAACAGGAA
>JAOQML010159090.1:0-13594 GCA_027568935.1 Erythroxylum urbanii | reverse complement strand
ACCCCGTTAGGCAACGGGAGTAGACTTACTGCACACAAGTCAAGGATAGAAGTCGGGATCAGTTCGCGTCTGCAATGGTTTTCTTTATTTGCCACTGAGTGTATGTGTATGTTCTCAAAAAAATGTTGTATATTATTGTAAGCGATTGGTAACAATTTGAGAAAGAGAAATGATTGTATTTTTGAAAATTAAATGGGCCCAAGTGGCTAATAAAGGTTACTGTTGATAGTATTGTGTTTGTACTAAATGATTATTAAACAAAGTGGAAGAATTTGGTTATTGATTTTCTGTACGTGATGTCTATGGGTTTTAAAAAGAAAAAAAATATGTATACCGAGTTTTAAATTGTTAAGTGATGTGACACGCCACCCTCGCGGGGCACGGATTCGGATATCACTATCGATATCGGGTTCGGGTTCAGCGGGAGTGGGATGTTACATTACGAGAATTAAATTTCGAAAATATAAACAAGATAACAGTTTGCATAACCCAATCAAAATCAACCCAGGAACTACTAATTGAAAGAAAGGGTATCCGACCTTAACAAAAATATAATTGATTGTGAGATTACTGAATTACCGGGTCTAGATGATCCTAGAGTGGATTACTCTCTCTCGAGTTATAATCTTTAACCCTAATGTATGATCCTTTATTTAAATTAAGGAATTGTAATCTCTTGATTTACAATTTACCTAAAACCTAAATTAGTTCTGAAATTGTCAAAAAACCTACCGAAAACCTATGCACGATCTCTCGTTACATAAATTTAACTGTATGAATCAATTCCTTATCTATCAAACTACCTAACTCTCATTATCTCAATTTGATGATATTCACTTGGTTCACCCTCTCAGTTTGTTACCAAATCATTAGGCACAAAAATCAAATCACAAATAAATCAATAAAAACACAATAAATTGAATTTCATTAATATCAAAAACAAAAATCCCAAAGGTGAGTACAGATAAAAACTTAACATTCAACACAACATATTCTCAACAACTATCTCAACTTTATGCATCAATAAAATTTAAATAACCGAAAAATACGTTGGGAATGGAATAGTAGAGGCAACGGTAATGAGAAATTTCTTGTCGGTGTCTCTCTTCCTTTGTCTCTTTCCTCGATCTCTCGAAAAACTCTCTAAGGTTTCAAATTTTGACTGATGCAAAAGGCTCTTTCCTAGCTACTTCTTTTGTCCTTTAATGTTGTATCTATACTTTGGAAGCCCTAGTGTTGATTCAGAGTCGAAACAGTCTAAAAATTCTCTCAAAACTTGAGTTTTTGTGCCACCCTGATGTGGACCACGATCGTGGCCCTACACCTAACCCCCTCTGTCACGATCGTGACCCAAAGTGCATGATCGTGGCCTAGCACAGAGCTCTCTGTCATGATCATGGGCCAAAGTGCACGATCGTAGCCTAGGTTTTGTCAGCTTGCCTCTTTCTGTCACGATCGTGGCACAACTCGTGACCTATTATGCCACGATCATGGGTCGTGTTTTTGGCCCAAAACTCTTTGAAACTTCTCCGTTCTTCACTATTTACCCTGAAACACTAACAAACACATCAAGGTACGTCAAAAATATAACATTTAAGCTCAAAGACTCATACTAACCCATAGAAACAATTAAACAAATAAACTAACATAATTGAAACCTAAATACACACTAAACACTCAAATTAACACTAAATACTTAAAAATTAAATCCTAAAACACAATGCAAATCACAACTATCAACATCCCCACACTTAAACATTTGCTTGTCTTCAAGCAAACAAAATAATAAGCACACAACACACAATGCAATAATAAGGCAATGGCTTTAAGTTCATGAAATAAATTTAATTTTAAACACAATATTACAAGTTATATCTAATCATTAACATGCAAAATCTATATCTAAGGGCTTTGAACTAAATTTACAATTTAATCAAGATCTAAGTGTTAATTTATCTACCCTTTTCAATTGTACACACACATTAATAATTCTTTGGTCCTTCAAACTCTGTAACTATTCCTAAGTATATTTTTATGAAAAGCCAAGCTTACTACAGGTTTGGTACGTTTTTATTAAAGAAATACACCTTTTTTTGTGAACATACTCTTTTTACGCAAAGGCAAACATTGGTAATGAATGTTGATTTGGTTACTCAACTAAGTCATATTTTTATTAAACAGCTTGGTTGAAACATCGTTATAGCTTTTTGATGCGAAGGCACACATTTGTAATGCTTGTCGATTTAGTTACTTAGCTATATCATATTTTCAACTGGCTACTAGCTCTATCCATAACCTGGAGGCCATCAAAATAGTGATTTATTTAACAAAAAATACATATTTTTTATTGCCTACCTTGTTGTTTAAGTTACTCATCTCCATGAAAAATACTAGTTAAGCTACTTAAGTTAAAAGACCTCAAACCATGAATGAATGTGATAACTTATAGGGTGCTAAATTTACACTAAATCCTAATTAAGATGTATATTTATCCAAAGAAGCCTAATTCACTAATTTTACGAGCTAATCATTATTTACAACCTAATAGACTATGTTTAAAATTAGATAAATTTCACTTCACCTAAACCTTTGACACATTCAAACAGTTCATAAGATGCAACTTAATAACTATCATACAATATGCAAAATCACATTCAAAAGCAAGGACGCATAATCCCTCCTCACACTTGAACAACACGTTGTCCTCAATGTGAGAAGAGAGCACACAAACATATAAAAAACAAGAAAAAATAAAATTTAAAGTAGACAGAAAAATAAACATAAAAATTAGAACTGAAGACTAATTTAGAAAAGAAAAATAAATTGAATAAAAAATTGAATTAGATATAAATCCTATGCAGATGGGGATGGTGATGGTGTAAGAGGTAGCAATTGAATGCCTAATTGCAGGTTTATGTATGCTAAGTTTTACGATTTTTAACTGCAATAATACTGCAAGCACATGAGTTATTCACGTAGTACCTAAGGTATTGATCCCACGAAGAGAGATAATCTAATCCTAAAATCTAAGGCTGAACTAAGTAGCAACAATTTAAAAGAAACAATCAATGCAAAAAAATTAATCAATCAAACAATCAATTATGAGAATTAAATTTTGGAAATATAAATAAGATAACAATTTGCATAACCCAATTAAAATCAATCTAGGAACTACCAATTGAAAGAAAGGGTGTCGGACCTTAACAAAAATATAATTGATTATGAGATTATTGAATTACTGGATCTAGATGATCCTAGGGTGGATTACTCTCTATCGAGTTATAATCTTTAACCCTAATGTATGATCCTTAATTTAAATTATGGAATTGTAATCTCTCGATTAACAATTTAAACAAAACCTAAATTAGTTCTGAAATTGTCTAAAAACCTACCGAAAACCTATGCACGATCTTTCATTGCACTAATTTAACTATATGAATCAATTCCTTATCTATCAAACTACCTAACTCTCGTTAGAACAATTTGATGATATTCACTCGATTCACCCTCTCAGTTTGTTACCAAATTATTAAGCAAAGAAATCAAATCACAAATAAAACACAATAAATTAATTTCACTAATATCAAAAACAAAAATCCCAAAGGTGAGTACAGTCAAAAACTCAACATTCAACACAACCGACTCTCAACAACTATCTTAACTTTATACATCAATAAAATTGAAATGATCGAAAAATACGTTAGGAACCGAATAGTGGAGGCAACGGTGGTGAGAAACCTCTTCTCCGTGTCTCTCTTCCTTCGTCTCCTTCCTCGATCTCTCGAAAAACTCTCTAGGGTTTCAGAATTTGACTAATGCAAAAGACTCTTTCCTAGTTACTTCTTCTGTCCCTTAATGTTGTATTTATACTTTAGAAGCCCTATTGTTGATTTGGGGTCGAAACGGTCTGAAAATTCTCTCAAAACTTAAGTTTTTATGTCACCCCAACGTAGACCATGATCGTGGCCTTACCTACCACAATCACGGCCAACGCCTAACCCCCTCTGTCATGATCGTGGCTCAAAGTGAATGATCGTGGCCTAGCACAAAGCTCTCTGTCACGATCATGGGCCAAAGTACACGATTGTAGCCTAGGTTTTGTCAGATTGCCTCTTTCTGTCACGATCTTGGAACAACTCGTGACTTATTATACCATGTTTGTGGACTGTGTTTTTTGCCCAAAACTCCTTGAAATTTCTCTGTTCTTCACCATTTACCCTAAAACACTAACAAACACATCAAGGTACGTCAAAAATATAACATTTAGGCTCAAAGACTCATACTAACCCATAAAAACAATTAAACACATAAACTAACACAATTGAATCCAAAATACACATTAAACACTCAAATGAACTCTAAATACTTAACAAATTAAACCCTTAAACACAATGCAAATCAAAACTATCAACATCGTGACACTTAAATGTTTACTTGTCCTCAAGCAAACAAAATGTCAAACACATAGCATATAATGCAATAATGAGGCAATGGCTTTAACTTCATGAAATAAATTTAATCTTAAACACAATCCTACAAGTTATATCTAATTATTAACATGCAAAATCTATTTCTAGGGGCTTTGAACTAAATATACAATTTAATTGAGATCTAAATATTAAATTATTTACCCTTTTCAATTATACATACACATTAATAATTATTTGGTCCTTTAGATTCTGTAGCTATTCCTAAGTATATTTTCATGAAAGTCAAGCTTACTACAAGTTCAGTAGGTTTTTATTAAGCAAATACACACATTTTTTTTAATTTAGTGAACATAGACTTAGTCTTTATACGCGGAGGCACATTGGTAATGAATTTCGTTTTTGTTACTCAACTAAGTAATGTTTTTTATTAAACAGCTTGGTTGAAACGTCATTATAGCTTTTTTTGACACGACGGCACATATTTGTGATGTTTGTCGATCTGGTTACTTAGCTATGTCATGTTTTCAATTGGCTACTAATTCTATTCATAACTTCAAGGCTAGTGGAATAGTGATTTATTTATCAAAAAATATTTATTGCCCACCTTGTTATTTAAGCTACTCATCTCTATAAAAAATACTAGTGAAGCTACTTAAGTTGAAAGACCGTAGATTATGAATGAATGTGACAACCTATAGGGTGCTAAACTTATACTAAATCCTAATTAAGCTTATATTTATCCAAAGTCTCCTAATTCACTAATTTTGTAAGCTAATGATTATTTACAACCTAATAGAATATATTCAAAATTAAATAAATTTCACTCCATCTAAGCCATTGACTTATTCAAATAGTTCATAAGACGCAACTTAATAACTATTATACAATATGCAAAATCACATTCAAAAGCAAAAGCATATAATCCCTCCCCACACTTGAACAACACATTGTCCTCAATGTGAGAAGAGAGCACACAAACATATAAAAGACAAGAAAAATATAATTTAAAGTAGGCAGAAAAATAAACATAAAAATTAGAACTAAAGGCTAATTTGGAAAATAAAAATAACTAAATGGAAAAGATAGGTTAGACATAAATCCTATAGAGATGGAGGTGGTGATGGTGTCAGAGGTGACAATTGAACGCCCTGCGCCTCGAAATATCTATGGATCTGACAATATCCCGACTCTGACGTCTTTATGTCTGGGCCATCTCCTTCATCATTCTGGTGTTCTCCGCAAGTGTCTTGTTGCTTTCAGAGATCGAATCCAGAACTTCCTTCTAGCCATGCTCTTCTTCCTCTTCCTCAAATTCTTCACTGGACTCTTTTTCCTGCCGAGGTGGCGTTAAGCTTGAACTTGCCTGACTTGCCCTGATTTAGACATATATTTTTTGGCTTATATCCCTAAGTTCCACATTATGCGACTTAAGGATTACAACTCGCCATAAGTGATGATGGTTTAAGAATTCAGGGAGGTGAACAATTAACCCATTCCATTCCATGCCAAAATATTCTGCAATGGCAGACACTATATACCTCATTCCTAGATTATTGCTCCTTTTGCTCACAGTCGCAACAATGGCATTCAACTTATATATGGATGTACAGACTGGAATATTGTGGTCCATACACCACAACATGAAAAGTTCCTTTATGGAACACTTGTTTGTTTCAGTTTTATCAAAAACTAGTTGACATATAAATTTGTGTAGCAACAAGTATTTGTGGGAGCTTTTAATGTTATTATAAGCATTCTTGGAATGAAATTGCTCAATTCTAGTAAGCTCATTCTCGTTTTGAGAAGAACGAAAGTCTTCATGATTATTGATGATTGAGGATTGGAGGAATCCACACATCTCGCACATGATTTCTACATTTAATTCATAGGCTCGTCCTCCCAACCTAAACCATAATTCTTTTGGATTCCTAGGGTAGTAGGTTAGGTAACTAAAAAATTTCAATGTAAGCTCTTAATAAATAGGAAATTGAAATCGTATAAATTGGGCACACTGGATCCTCTCAGCTAGGTTTTCTACTAGCTCATGGAACTCTATCCTATCAAGTGTCTCAAAATCAAAGTACTTAGGAACTACAATTTGTTTAGCATAAAGGGATTACAAACAAGTACCTTCCTCCTTTGTATAGATTATGAAGAGCGCGTCAAAGTTGACTGCTCAGTTTCTTCATCCACGTCTTGCAACATGTTGTCATCCATATGGCTCCTGTTAGGCTGATTGTTTAATGCGTGATACAATTGGATAGAGTGTGGAAGAAAATTAGAAGGTTGAAATTTTTAGAGAGATGTAAGAGCGTTTATAGGCTGAAAGTCTAAAGAGATAAAGTGTAATTGAAAGTGAATGAAATAATGAACTTAGAACTGAATATATAGGTAGTTAAAAAGGTAAAAGGGTAAAAATCTAATGTTAAAAAGCATATCCTCCCTTTCTTGCCAACTCACAGGTCACAATCGTGGCCTAACCAATAGTACGTCTAGCAGGCCACGATCGTGTCCAGTGGCTGTCAAATAACACCATTTTCCTTCTTTTATTCTTTTCAATATCTTTTTCAATTTCACTTCCTAATTCTTTTATGGCCCCTTTTTGCCTCGCTTTTTATACTTGAACAATCATCCAAATTATTCCTGAATCCTATTTCTTCTCGATTTTATTTGAAATCAAAACAAAAATAAACCTAACTATAGAATTAAAATGTTCTAAGAAAAATAATTTAAGAACTATTTTCCATAGGTTGCCTCCCATGTGGTGCTTCTTTTAATGTTAGTAGCCTGATGCTCATTTAAGCTCATGATGGTTAGAATCCAAGTTGCAATGGTAGCGTACTCATTAATCACAAGGTTGCACTTGAGCTACCATGCTACAGGTCCCACCTTCTTTACAATTCTCCTTTCCTCGCCTTCTTCTTCGCGAGTGCTTCTTCTTGAAAGCATTCCTAGGATCCTCGATATCTTCCCATTCTCCTTGAGGCTCAGATTCCTTGCTATCCACTCGAGGTGAAGGAGATCTGTACTCTTTTAGCCACCTTGAAGTTCAATTTCTCCTTTCCTATTCACAGAGTTAATTCCCCCGCATCGACATCAATGATTGAATGCACAGTAGCCAAGAACAAGAACCATCGGAGTGTCCCTATCTTTGCTAGTGTCCAATATGTAGAAGTATGTTGGAAAGATATATTTGTAAACTTTTACTGGCATATCCTTTATAATCCCCATCAGTTTATGCATTGTTTTGTCGGTTATCTTTACTAAAAACTTAGTGGGTACTAACTCTTGCAACCCCAGCTTTAAACTAAAAGTGTAGGGCATATTGTTTATACTCGTGCCTAAATTTGCGAATGCCCTATATATGATGATTCTATTCATACTGCAGGGGATGAAACAGTCCCCTGGGTCCTCCTTCTTCTGCGCGATGTTAGGGTCTTTTTTCAATACTTGCTCCTTAACCTTTTCGTTGACGGATTCCTTTAATCTAAGCTCTGTCTGTAGTTGTTCTATCACTTCCTCGACCTTATTGGATCCAATCTCCTATAATTTCCTTACTACCCTCTTTGCATATAACTCCTGTTGTTGCATAATAGGGAACAGAAATACACATCAAGTTGCCTTAAGTGACTCCATCATGAGCTCACTTGGGAGGTTTCCTTCTTACTTGACTTCCTTCATCTTCTTCTTCCTTTATCTGTTCTGGTTCTTCATCCTGGTCTGACTAAAGACCATGATATGTTCCTTTGGATTAGACTCGATGTTGCTTGGAAGAGTTCCAATAATCTGAGTAGACATTGCCTCCGCTAATTAGCCCATTTGGACTTCTAGATTGTGTATCGAAGAGGCATGATTCTTTGTTAGTTGCTCAAATTTACTCACGAGCCTTCTATGAGCATCCTTTATGCCTCTAATCTTATCCAAAATTTTATCTAACTTCGAATCCATCGAGCTTACTTTATCTTGCTATAAGCTTGATTGTCCCTTAGGCCTAAACTATCCTCCATTGTTGTTCGACCAAGAGAAGTTAGGGTTGTTCTTCCACCTAGGATCATTAAGTGTTGGAGTAGGGGTTGTTACCCCCTCCTCATTTATATTGTGCCCCTATATAATTTACTTGCTTTTGACTATCCTCCTTCATTAAATAACACTCCATGGTATCATGGTCTATTTGGCCACAGAGATCACCTTCAACTGTGCGGCCTTCACCTTAGCTTAGGATGATGCCTCCATATTGTTTCATTGTCATGTTAGGTTGTCAATCTTTACTTGCATCTCTTTCATCTAATCGACCGCAACAAATTCCTTCTACTCTTTGAAAGTAGCCAATTTCCTACCTCTCTTATTTGTCGATGAAAAGTTGTTGGTTTCCATCTCCTCAATCAGCTCCTCTACTTCATCAATAGTCTTTCGCATCAAGGATCCTCTTGACATTGCAACAATCGTGCCTCTAGTAGGTGGGTTAACTCCGTTGTAGAAAGTCTACAAAAGGAACTTCTCGGGTAGGTTATGGTGTGGGCACTTCCTTTGTAGATCCTTATATCTTTCCTAAGATTCGTAAATTGATTCCCCATCACCTTGTTGGAAATTAGTGATTTCCTTTATTACCTTGGCGGTGTTGGTCAACATGAAATACTTGTCCAAAAAGGCACGCACAAGTTGATCCTATGTCATGATATTGGTTGGGTTAGTGAATGGTAACAAACCTTCACCCTGTCTCTAAGAGTGAAAGGAAATAACCTAATTTTAACAGCAACCTTCGACATTTGATGATACCGAAAAGTATCACAGATCTCGAGGAAATTTATAATGTACGCGTTAGGATCCTCATTCGCCAATCTATAGAATTGCACGTTCTATTGAAGTATATTGAGGAGGGCTGGCTTAATCTCGAACAAATCCTCTTGAATAGGTGGCCTAACCACGCCTTAGTTAATAATATTGAACTCCAGCCTCATGAAGTCCATCAGGGTCCTTTGTTGTCAGCCTTAGTTCACTTCCTGATCCATATCCTATTGAAATTCCTCGGCTGTAGTTAATTTTCCAATCTGTTCATCTTCCTCTCGTTGAGCTTTCTTATGTATTCATTCTAATCGAGTAATATCTAAATCTAACATTTCTGCTGTACAACTCGAACTTCTCATGATTCTTATGTTCATGTGAGAGCACGATTCTGAAATAAAACAAAAGAAACAAAAATAAAAGTTAAAAACTAATCTAGCACTTTAAACTATAGATTTAAACTATCGCCTCCCTAGTAACGACACCAAAAACTTAATCGCATGTTTACGTATGTTAAGTTTTACTATTTTTTTCACCTCGATAATACTGCAAGCACACAGATCATTCACGTAGTACCTAAGGTATCGATCTCACAAGGAGGGGTAATCTAATCCTAAAATCTAAGGCTAACCTAAATGGCAACAATTTAAAATATACTCTTAATGTAAAAAATTAATCAATCAAACTGTTAATTATGAGAATTAAATTTCGGAAATATAAACAGGATAGCAATTTGCACAACCTAGTTGAAAATCAAGCTAGGAACTATCGATTGAGAGAAAGGTGGTTTTATTTGACCGTAATGAAAATCTAATTGATTATGAGATTATCGAATTACCAAGTCTAGATGATCTTAGGGTAGATTACTCTCTCTCGAGTTGTAATCTTTAACCCTAATGTATAATCCCTAATTTAAATTATAGAATTATAATCTCTCGATTTACAATTTACCTAAATCCTAAATTAGTTTTGAAATTGTCTAAAAAAGCTATTAAAAACCTGTGCATGATCTCTCACTACACAAATTTAACAGTATGATTCAATTCCTTATATATCAAACTACCTAACTCTCGTTAGTCCAATTTCATGATTTTCACTTGGTTCACCGTCTCAATTTGTTACTGAATTATTAAGCATAGAAATTGAATCACAAATAAATCAATAAAAACATAATAAATCGAATTCTGTTAATATCAAAGACAAAAATCCCAAAGGTGAGTATAGACAGAAACTCAACATTCAACACAACCTATGCTCAACAACTATCTCAATTATATACATCAATAACATTGAAATAACTGGAAAATATGTCTGGAATGGAATGGCGAAGGTAGCGATGGCGGGAAGCCAGCTGTTCTAGGAAGTACTTCAAGTCAAGATTCTTCTCTGTGTCTCTCTTCCTTCGTCTCCTTCTTCAATCTCTCAATAAACTCTCTAGGGTTTCAAATTTTGGCTAATGCAAAAGGCTCTTCCAAGCTTGCTTCTTCTGTCCTTTAATGTTGCATTTGTACTTTGAAAGCCCTAGGGTTGATTTGAGGTCGAAATGTTCCAAAAAGTCTCGTAAAACTCGAGTTTTTGTGTCAGCCGGATGCAAGCCACGATCATGGGCAACGCCTAACCCTCTCTGTCACGATCGTAGCCTATAATGCACGATCGTAGCCTATTGTGCCAGAAGCATGGGCCGTGTTTTTTGTCCAAAACTCTGCAAAACTTCTTCATTCTTCGCCGTTTACCTTGAGACACTAACAAACACATCAAGGTACCTCAAAAATATAAAATTTAAGCTCAAAAACTCATACTAACCTATAAAAACAATTAAACACATAAACTAGTACAATTGAAGCCTAAATATACACTAAACACTTAAATTAACACTAAATACATAACAAATTAAACCCTAAAATATAATGCAAATTACAACTATCAGTGTTCACCGACTTACCTGATCAATGTTCACCGACTTACCTGATCAAAGATAGATTGGGGTTACCAACTCTATCTCTTCCACATTCTTGACTAGAGAGTTCTCATAGTATGGTTTCAGAAGGTGTCTGTTAACCTTAAACACCTTGGAAGTGTCTAAATACATTAGTAATAATAGATGGTCCTAGCTAATGAGATCGTAATTTTCTTGGAAATAACTTAAGGTTTGAATAATAAAGAAAAAAATTTTATCCTACTGAAAATTGCTTCCTAAAAATCATTTTATAAAAAAAGCTTTTGTTTTTTCCTTATAAAATTTTGCATTTTCATAAGCTTCATTACAGATCTCTTCTAACTCTTGCAATTGCAACTTCTTATTGTTGTTAACCTCTACCAAATTCATATTTAACTACTTCACAACTCAGTAGGCTATATGTTCTATTTCCATAGGCAAATGACAAGGTCTACTGAAAGCCATCCTGTAAGGTGACATGCCTATTGGAGTTTTGTAAGTAGTTCGATAAGCCCACAAGGCATCATCTAAATGTAAGCTCCAATCTTTTTTATTCAGTTTCACCACTTTTTCCAAAATTTATTTAATTTACCGATTGGAGAATTCATCTTGCCTACTCATCTGTGGATGGTATGTAGTTGAAATACAAAGTGAAACATCATGTTTCTTCATCAACCTTCCAACAATTTTATTACAGAAATGAGTTCCTCTGTTGCTAATCATAGCTCGAGGTATTCCATACCTGACAAAATGTTAGATTTGATAAAATTAACTACAACCTTAGCATCATCTATATGAGTAGCTTTTTCTATCCTCTTTGACACATAATCCATGACTAGAATGATATAAGTCTTACTAAAAGATGAAGGAAAAGGACCCATGAAGTCAATTCCCTGTATATCAAAAAGTTCACATACTAGGATATTTGTAAGTGACATTTGATCTCTTTGTCCCAGACTACTTATTCTTTAGTAACGATCACAAGACTTACAAACCATATAAGAATCATAAAATAGCTTAGGCCAAAATAGTCTACATTCAAGAATTTTACGAGCTGTTCTTTTAGGGCTAAAGTGCCCCCCACAAACAGATGAATGGAAAATTTTTAATATGGAAGGAATTTCATCATCTACAACACACCTTCTAATAATCTTATCTGCACAAAATTTCTAAAGATGAGGTTCATCCCATATGTAATATTTAGCCTCTCTTTTAATTTTATCCTTTTTAGCTCTAGATAAATTACTAGGTAAGGACTTAGTCACCAAAAAATGTACTATTTTAGCATACCATAGAATTACCTGTTAGATTACAAAGAGACTTTCATCTGGAAATTCACCTTGGAGAACATCAGATGTATTGGTTGAAGTGATCTGGCTGAGATGATCAACCACTGAATTTTCAGCTCCCTTTTTGTCGCGTATTTCTAACTCAAATTCTTGTAGGAGTAAGATCCACCAAATTAACCTTGGTTTTGCTTCTTTCTTAGTTACCAAATATTTCAAAGCTACATAGTCTGAATAAATGGTCACCTGTGTACCCCATAGGTAAGACCAAAATTTTTCCAACCCAGAAACTATAGCCAAAAATTATTTCTCCATTGTGGAATAATTCTTATAATCATCATTAAGTTTCATAAAGGCATAGTAAATGACATGAGGTACTTTGTCCACTTTTTGACATAAAACTACTCTAACTGTATAATCTAAGGCATCGTATATTAGTTCGAAGGGAATGTCCCATTTCGGTGGCTGAATAATTGGAGTTGTAATGAGTCATTCCTTAAGTTCATCAAATACAATCTTGTATAGCTCATCAAAATCAAATTTCACATCTTTTTGGAGTAGTCTACATATAGGTTGCGCAATGTTCGAAAAATCTTTGATAAACTGCTGATAGAATCCTGCATGACTAAGAAAAGCGTGAACTTCCCGCACATTTGTGGGCTAAAGCAAAGATCTGATAACATATATCTTAGCCTTATTAACCTCAATTCCCTTAGAAGAGACTCTATGACCCAAAATTATGCCTTGATTAACCATAAAATGACATTTTTCATAATTTAAAACCAAATTAGTCTCAATGCAACGTTTAAGCACTTTCTCAAGGTTGATAATGCATGTTTCAAAAGATTCTTCATAAACCGTAAAGTCATCCTTGAAAACTTCCATACAATTTTCCACAAGATTTCAGAAAATAATTACCATACACCTTTAAAATGTCGCTAGTGCATTACATAGCCCAAATGGCATTCTTCGACAGGAAAAGGTACCGAATGGACATGTGAAAGTTATTTTCTCTTGGTCCTTTGGTACAACCAAAATCTAATGATACTTGAATAACTAATACACTCATATTTTCATATATCCTTAGGACTTAATTCAGAGTCATTTATGTTCATTTTATGTTCATCTATAGCTGGTTTATCATGTTTTAGCATTATTCG
>JAOQML010159053.1:0-13599 GCA_027568935.1 Erythroxylum urbanii | reverse complement strand
TCTAACTTCTCCGATTGACCTCACTTGGACCCGTTTCTCAGGTCCGACCCGTTCTATGAAAACGGGATGTTACAGATTCTCTAGAATAAGTCGCCCTCCTTGGATTCTTTAACACATCATTCATGTAGAATATCATTTGGTCATTCCTAATACAAAGCATAATGTTCTCTTCATAGACATCTACTAAAGCTTTTTTGATGTTCAAGCATGGTATACCAAGACCTGACTGATAATATAAGGTTTTCATCCTTTTCTTCATCCTCTTTCTTCATTTCTTAGTCTTCTACAAAGTGGGGTTAGCTTGATTTCTTGCTGGTTCTTCTAGCTCTACCCCATTCCTAAGTGTGATAACCTGACATGGCTTTTGTTAATGTATTTCCACGCTACTCAAGAAGTTCTCCACACTTTGCTTACAAAATTCACTAGAAAGATGTCTCAATTGAATCTCTAATATTTGAATAGAAGAGGCATGATCTTCCGTTACTTGCTCAAACTTCTCTTCCAGTCTCTTTTGGGCCTCTTCCATGTCTGTGAGCTTATCCATGATTTTTTCCAGCTTGAATCTCATAAATTGGACTTATTTTGCTGAAATCCTAATAGGTTTTGATGTCCTTTGGGAGTCCTTACATTGTTAGACCAATAAAAATCTAAGTGGGTTTTCCAACCTGGAGTGTACATGTTCATATAAGGATGAGAATTTTCCCCACTAAATTATGCCTCCTTGAAGTCCGCATGAGTTCCTTACTCCCTATAATATATATCCTCCGTCATTTAGCCTTTTGGACTCCTCATAGTTGTCTATGATATCCAAATTAATGTGCCTTTGACTTACGCCTAAACTTCCTTCCTTTTCTTTTTTTTAATAATTTCTTAATCCTTAGATTAAAAGAATTAAACTAATCCTATGCCTCCACGACAATGACAGCAAAAACTTGATCGTATTTGTTGAGCTTTCCAATTAAACCCTTAAATACCACAAGTGCACGGGTCGTGAATTGTAGTAATTGAAAAGGTGAACTAATATAATTCTAAGGTATCTATGGCTCGAAGAAATAATAAAGTAAAATTAAAAATGAAACAAGAATATAAACATGGGAATTTGATTGTAGGAATTCAACTCAAGAAATTACCATAAAATAAGAATTGAAATTAAGTAACACAAAAGGTCACTATGGAAATTAGTCAAGAGAAATTACCAAGTTATGAGATAGTTGATTTTACCTATCATTAATGCTAACTTAGGCAATTATGTGTTATCGGGTGTCAATTATAAACTATCATAGGGGGAATCACTCTCTCTTGAGTTGTAATCCTACTTCCTAAATCATTAACCCTAATTAAATTATGAAGTTTGCAATCTCTCAATTAATAAAAGACCCATAATTAAAATTATATCGGAAGCTCTCTACTAGACTACCGGGTCTCACACGAGATCTCTCTCTGCACAAAAACCAATATGATTAACTATATGGTATATTGGATCGCCTAACTCTCGTTAATCCAATCTAATCATTTTTATCCGACTCACCATCCAGGTTTGTTACTGAAATATGCAAAAATCGAAGTTAATCAAAGCACCCAATCAATAAAACACTAAATCAACCATATTAACATTAAATTAAAGTAAAATACCAAAGGAAGAGTTAGAACATCGTCAACAATCCAAAACCTATCATCATACAATCCATTTCATTCTTATAGATTAAATGAACAAAAATGAAATGGAAAGGAAATAGAACTTGGATCAGACAATCTAGGAAGGAAGCAGCGTCGGGACCCACTTTTTCTTCCTTTTCTTTTTCTATCTTTCTCTTCTTTTCTCTCTCTCTTGAACTTTCTAAAAGTAACATAATGTAGAAGCTCCCTTAAGGTTACATTCTTTAAGTATTATATAGTATTTCAAATAAGGGTAACCTTAGGGTCTTTTTTGAGTCCGAAAGGTCCAAAAATCTCTAAAAAACTCAAGTCGAGACTGCTATTTGTGTATCTGTCATGTAGGCCACATTCGTGCCTTTTTGGTTCTGTCGTGATCATATACCATAACGACATGATCGTGGCTCCCTGCACCAACTTCTGTCACGATCGTGGCTCCTTACTCTTGCTTCTGTCACGATTGTGGCCCTGAACTATTTCTCAGGTCTTCTTCAAATCTCCTCCAATTGCCCTGAAACACTAACAAACACATCAAGGCATGTCATAAATATAAAATTGAAGCTCAACATCATGTTCTAACCCACAAAGTAGTTAAAACACACAAATATTTACTAACTGACACAATTCTAACCTAAACACGCACTAAACAATCAAATTAACAACTAAACATACATAAACTACTCACAAAAACACGATGCAATCTATACCTATCACTAATTATGCTTTGTTTTCCTTCTTCTTTTTCTTCTAAATTCCTATAAACTAGTGGCATGATGTTTAGGATATAATCAAGTAACCTTAATTGAATTGGATAGTTATAGATTTGTTTTACAAACTACTCCTAACTTATTAAATTAAATCTGAATCAATCTTATAAATAATTAATTTCACAATCAAGATCTCTCTTCAATTGTTAATTAGTTTGATAATTATAGACCTATTAAGCTACCAAGTCCCATTATGTACCTTAACATAAATACTTGACTTACTCTTTTGATTTATTACAAGTTTATGCACGACAGTTATCATAAACATTCAAAGATATATAGAAATCAATGATAAATAAGGTTCACAAAGTAATTCTAGAATAATTCCTAATTTGAATTTAGAAATCCATAGACATGTTATACATCATATAAATCCAATTACATATTAAGGATAATGAAGAAATTAAATGAAAAAGAATAAAAACTGTTTAACTTCTTGATCTGGAATGTTTGAATATCCTGAAGCCATTCTTTGATCTCTCCACTTTAATCCAATGACTGCTTCCTTTTTCTTATGTTTTTTATGTTCTTAAATAGTGCGTTAGGGTTATCTAGGTTTTAGAACTTTTTTTGGTTTCAAAAATAGCCTAAACTCTAAAAAAACCAAAAAAAAACTTGCAAGGTTGAAAAGCTGAAACCTATTGAAATTATTGTTTGTCACGTCATATTTGTTGTCGCGATCGTGACTAGCCTCCATATACTAAGATCTTGTCTTTTCTTCACATTCTTATTTCCATACACTCATAAACATATCAAACACTTCTTAAAACATAAATTTAAGATCAAATTTTTTCTTTAAACCATTCAAACACTTGGAACACATACTAACACTAACAATGACATAATTCTAAGCCTATACACATGATAATCATCTAAGAAATACTTGAAAACATAACTAAAAACTTATAAAAATGTAATATAATCTACACCTATCAACATCCCCACATTTAAACCTTTGCCTGCCCTAAAGCAAAACTGAAAACACATATATACATAAACACACAATCATGTAACAATACAATAATGATACAATGACATAAAGTATTATGAAATTAACTTAAAACTCAAACATCAATCACTTAAAATGTGCCAAAATACTAATTCCTTTCATGTTTAAGTGCTTTGATTTAAATATTCATATCAATCAAAATATTAACACCCTATTTATGCACTTATGGAATTTGTAAGCATGCACTTATTATTATTAATCAATCAAAAAGGCAAACTATCACTAAATAACCCTTTATTAAAATTCTTTCTTATATTTTTTAACAATAATCTAGTCTTTTGACGTAAAGGCAAACATCTTGTCATGAATGTCCCCAGTTACTTAACTAGGTTATGTTTTTTATTTAGCTTGATTGGAGTATCATTTGAGACTTTTGACGCGAAGACAAACATTTTTTCATGAATGCCCCTAGTTAGTCACTTATATTACAACTCTCAACTGGGTACCAGCTCTATTCTTAACCAAAATTTCTTAAAAAGGGCCACTGGAATAGTTTTTTCTTTCCTTTTTCTAATTTTTTACCCTACTTGATTTATTCTTAGTCAATTACTCTCATGAAAGGGTAATAATAATGCTAAATAATTCGATTGACTATAATTATAAACGTACACGAACAAATTCCCTAAAGTGAAAGAATAGGTGACATATCTTAATTAACATACATATTCATCCTTAAAACACTTAAAATATAAAATTCATAAGTTACTATGCCTTGACAATTTAAATGTTCATCGTCAAATCTAAACTAATTCCATTAAATTCTTTCCATTGACACATTTATATAATTCACACATCACAATGCCAACCTAATAAAAAATAACATAATAAAAATGCAAAATTTACACATAATTGATATACAGATGCATACAAATCCCCACACTTAGACAAGACATTGCCCTCAATATGAAAAACAAAATAAAACAAATAAAGATAAATAACAAAAAAGAAAAGTTGGAATAAGAATACTTATTAAGGCTGAGGTGGTGATGGTCTGGGTGATGGAATTTGAAGACACTATGCCATAAAATTCTAGAAAGTTACTCCATACAAAATAAACATAAAAATAAAAATAAAAAATAAAAATAAAATAAAAAATAATACCCTAATTCTAGGGTTTCCTTCCAAGTAGCATTTGTTTCATTTCATTAGCTTGGCATACTCTGCCTTCTAACCTCAATCTGGGTCTATTATGAGTGGTTTGCTGCCACCTTTTTCTCCACATGATAGTTTAGTAGCCTGTAAATAAGCCACATATTGTAAGATAATTAGAACATAATTAATCAAATTAAGAAAACCAAGTAAGTTTAGTAATGCCCTTTTTAGTAACGAATTGTGAATAAAATAAGGAATGATCAAACTCCCTAAATTGTCAATCGAATCTAGCAGTTTGTCCTGTGAGTAGGTGAATTGCTCTTCTTCTTCTGCAATCACATTCGTCCCCTATTCTGCTTTCACTTTTTAAACAGAGGCTTTCTTATATTCTTCAACCTTTATTACTTCTGTAATTTGTTCCTCTTCCTCTTCTTCATTCTTTGAAGATTTAACTACATCAATTCTCATGAACAAGTTGCCCTCCTCGAATTCTTTGATACCCTATTAATATTGAATTCCATTTGTTCATCATTAATCTGAAGGATAAGGTTCCCTTCATGG
This sequence comes from Erythroxylum urbanii, assembly GCA_027568935.1. Lineage (NCBI taxonomy): Eukaryota > Viridiplantae > Streptophyta > Magnoliopsida > Malpighiales > Erythroxylaceae > Erythroxylum > Erythroxylum urbanii. The sequence goes on along the minus strand of JAOQML010159053.1, from coordinate 8,517 downwards.
ACTTCTACCAAAGCTCTTCTAGTGCTAAAAAATGGTCTACCAAGAATTAATGGATAAGTTCGATCCTCTTCAAAGTCTAACATAATGAAATCCACAAGAATTATAAACTTGTTTGCTTGTACTGGCACATCCTCTAGCAAGCCAAACGTTTTCTTTATCGATTGATTTGCCAAATGAATAAGCATAGAAGTTGGCTTCACATCGCCTAGCCTCAATGAACTAAAAATAAACAAAGGCAAAAGATTAATAATTGCATTCTAAGTCAGATAAACATTTAGAAAATTTTTAATTACCAATTACACATGGTATAGTTGGTAGCGTATCGTAACACTATATAAAATAACTAAACCTAAAACTATAACTAGTGATAATTCTAGGTCAATCCCACAAAGAGTTTGTGTGAAGCATTTGAAATGAAAAGAAATGGTGTTTAAGTTATGGGGCGGGGGGTTGGTTTGATTTCAAATAAGAAAATAAAGTGAAATTAAACTAATGAAAACAAATTAAAGAAAACAATCAAAAAGTGATAAATGTGATGAATGGGTTTGGATTCCGATCCTCATTTTAATCTCGGTCTGCATACGAATAAGCATACTTCAATGTCTTGTTATTCTCATACCTCTCCTAGCAACTATTAATCGTAAAGCTCTGTTAACTCTAGTTTTTCCTTAGGTTATTGATCGCAGGATTACACGTGCTAAATTTTTACTATTTAAACCTTGATAATACTGCAAGCGCACGGGTCATTCGCGTAGTACCTAAGGTATCGATCCCATGAGGAGGGGGTAATCTAATCCTAAAATCTAAGGTAGAACTAAAATGTAACAATCTAAAATAAACAAACAATGTAGAAAATTAATCAATCAAACAATCAATTACGAGAATTAAATGTCAGAAATAATAAACAAGTAGTAAATCACAATGCGTAATCTAAAATCAACCTAGGAACTAACAATTAACAAAAGCGGGTTTTAATATGAAATTACTAAAAACTAATCAATTATGCAATTATCGAGTTATCGGGTCTAGACGGTGCTAGGATGGATTACTCTCTCTCGAGTTATAAATAATCCTAATTTAATAATCCCTAATTTAAATTATGAAATTGTGATTTCTTGATTCACAATTGACCCAAAACCTAAATTAGTTCTAAAATTGTCTATTAACCTACTGGAAACCTATACTTGACCTCTCAGTACATGATTTCATCAGTTTGATATAATTCTTATCTATTAATTTACCTTACTCTCGTTAGCCCAAATTGATGATATTCACTCAGCTCACCCTTTTAGTTTGTTGCTGAATTATTAAAAACAGATATTGAATCACAAAATAACTTAAATAAAACACAATGAATTAAATTCATAGATCTTAAGAATCAAATCCCGAAGGTGAGTTTAGATAAAAATCGACATTCGATATAACATATTCTCGACAATTATCTCAATTTCATACATCAACAAAATTGAAATAAATTGGAAAGTAAGCTCGGAATGGACTAGTGGAGGCAGCGACGATGAGAAACTACCTGTTCTAGGAAATACTTCGCATCAAGCTTCGTCTTCGTGTCTCTCTTCCTTCGTCTCCTTCTTCAAACCTCTCAATAGCTCTCTAGGGTTATGAATTTGCTGATGTGAAAAACTCTATCCAAGGATGCTCTTTTTGTCTTGTAATGTTCTTTTTATATCTTGGAAGCCCAAGGTTTAATCCGGGGTCAAAACTGTTCGAAAAATCTCACAAAATTTGAGTTTCTGTATTAGCTCGACGTAGCTAGCGTCTAAACCTTTTTGTCACAATCATGGCCTAAAGTGAAAGATCGTGGCGAGTGCCTAAACCTTTCTGTCAAGATCGTGGCCCAAAGTATACGATCCCAGGATCGTGGCCAGGGTCCTTTCAGCTCGCCTCTTTCTGTCAAGATCGTAGCCTATTATGCCATGATTGTGGGCCTTGTTTTTGGCCTGAAACTCTCTGAAACTTCTCCGTTCTTTGCCGTTTACCCTAAAACACTAACAAACCTATCAAGGTACCTAAAAAATATAACATTTAAGCTCAAAAACTTATACTAACATATAAAAACAATTAAACACATAAGCTAACACAATTGAAACCTAAATACACACTAAACACTCAAAATAACACTAAATACTTAACAAATCAAACCCTAAAACACAATGCAAATCACAACTATCAATATCCCCACACTTAAACATTTGCTTATCCTCAGGCAAACAAAATAACAAACACATATCACGCAATGCAATAATGAGGCAATGGCTTTGACTTCATGAAATAAATTTAATCTTAAACACAATCCTATAAGTTATATCTAATTATTAACAAGCAAAATCTATATGTAGGGCCTTTGAACTAAATATACAATTTAATTGAGATCTAAGTGTTGATTTGTTTACCCTTTCTAATTGTACACACACATTAATAATTCTTTGGTCTTTTCGACTCTGTAACTGTTCCTAAATATATTTTCATGAAAAGTCGAGCGTACCACAAGTTTGGTAGGTTTTTATTAAGCAAATACTTTTTTTAATGAACATAGACTTAGTCTTTTTACACGGAGGCAAGCATTAGTAATGAATGTCAATTCGGTTACTCAACTAAGTAATGTTTTTATTAAATAGCTTGGTCGAAATATCATTATAGCCTTTTGATGCGAAGGCACAAATTTGTGATATGTGTCGATCTAGTTACTCAGTTATATCATGTTTTCAACTGGCTACTAGCTTTATTCATAACCTGAAGGCCAACATAATAGTAATTTATGTAACAAAAATAAAATTTTTTCATTTATTACCTACCTTGTTATTTAAGCTACTCATTTCTATGAAAAATACTAGTTAAGCAACTTAAGTTAAAACACCTCAAATCATAAATGAATGAGACAACCTATAGGGTTCTAAATTTACACTAAATCCTAATTAAGCTGTATATTTATCCAAAGACTCCTAATTCACGAATTTTGCAAGCTAACGATTATTTACAACCTAATAGACTTTGTTCAAAATTAAATAAATTCCACTCCGTTTAAGTCGTTGACACATACAAACAGTTCACAAAATGCAACCTAATAACTATCATACAATATGTAAAAATCACATTCAAAACAAAACACATAACCCTCCCCACACTTGAACAACACATTGTCCTCAATGTGAGAAGGGTACACAGACACACCAGGGGGAAATAAAACACAATATACAAAAAAATAAGAATAAAATACTAAAAAAATGAAAGAAAAAGGTTAAAACATGAAACTGTTTATGGTGATAGAGGTGGTGATGGCGATAATGGTGAGACCAAATCTGCTTAACATCGAGAGTGTTTCCTTATCTTATAAGTGATTCAAGAGAGCAAAAGAATTAACAATCCAAACTATTACAAATCATTCCAAACTTATTTAAGAATTTAAAACAAACTTAGCTACACAATAATTTAAATCTAACTACAAAATGTGCTAATTTATGGTCATTAACTTGACCTTCATCCTTTAAAACTTAGCCAAGATCAATTATGAGCGGCTTACTTCCACCCTTTTCATTCAACATCAATTTTGTAGCCTGCGAGTTAGCTAAAAATTGCAAAATGATTAGAAGGATAATATTGATAAAGTTGAGAAAATCAATTAATTTCATCAATTTCCTTCTCATTAATAAGCTGTCAATAAAATAAGGAATAACGAAACTCCTTGAATCTTTCATTGAATCCAACAATTTGTCCTATATGAAGGTGAGTTGCTCTCTTTCTTCCTTAATCACCTTCGTCTCCTCTGCTTCTTCTGCTTCACGAATAAAGACCTTCATCACTTCTTCAAACTCTATGTTTGTTGTCGTCTGTTCTTCATCCTCTTGTTCTTTATAAGATTCGAACACATCAATTATCCTGAATGAGTTACTAACCTTCAGATTCTTAATTACATCATTCATGTTGAACGTCATTTTATCATCATCAATCCAAAAGATAGATTTCTTTTCTTAAACATCTCCCCAAGATTTTTCTATGTTCACATATGGTATATGAAAAACTGGTGAATAAAAAGGAGGGTTGACATTATTTTCTTTATCCTCTTTTTTGATTTCTAGGGCTTCTCTAAGGTCAGGTTTAGCTTGATTTTTCGCTGATTCTTCTAGCTCTACCCCATTCCTAAGTTTGATAGCCTCATATTGGTCTTGTAGATTTAATTCCATATTTCTCAGAGAGTCTTCCACACTTCTCTTACAAAATTCACAGGAAAGCTCTCTTGAATTTTCAGGTTATGAATAGAAGCGGCATGATTTTCCGTTACTTGATCAAATTGCTCTTCCAGTCTCTTCTGGTTTTCTTCCATGTTTATTAGCTTATCCATGATTTTTTCCAATTTGGAATCCCATGAACTGGAATCATCTTGTTGAAATTCTGAAAGGCCTTGATGTCTTAAGTGAGTCCCTACATTGTTGGACTAACATAAATCGGGTGGTTTTGCCACCCCGAAGTGTATGAGTTCATATAAGGATGATGATTTTTTCAACCAAATTGGGGCTCATTGAAATCTACAAGAGTCCCTTGCTCCCTATAGTATACATCATCCATAATCGTTCTTTAGATCTCTTGTTAACATTCAACTCTCAAATGTCTCATTCTTACTATAAGATGTCTTGATATGTCTTTATTTTACGCCGCAAACTTTTTTTTTAATTTAAAAACAAAAGATAGTGGAAAAGCCTTAGACTTAAGAACTAAACTAAACACCTCCTCGATAATGGCGTCAAAAACTTGATCGCAGGTTTACATGTGCTAAAATTTTACTATTTAAACCTCGATAATACCGTAAGTGCATGATTCATTCGCGTAGTACCTAAGGTATCGAACCCACGAGGAGGGGTAATCTAATCCTAAAATCTAAGGCAGAACTAAAGTGCAACAATCTAAAATAAACAAACAATGTAGAAAATTAATCAATCAAACAATCAATTACGAGAATTAAATGTCAGAAATAATAAACAAGTAGCAAATCACATAACCTAATCCAAAATCAACCTAGGAACTACTAATTCAGAGAAAGGGGGTTTTAATATGAAATTACTGAAACTTTAATCAATTATGCAATTATTGAGTTATCAGGTCTAGACGATCCTAAGGTGGATTACTCTCTCTCGAGTTATAATCATTAAACCCTAATTAAAAATCCCTAATTTAAATTATGAAATTGTGATCTCTCGATTCATAATTAAACCAAAACCTAAATTAGTTCTAAAATTGTATATTAACCTATCGAGAACCTATGCTTAATCTCTCGTTACACGATTTCATTGATTTGATTCAGTTCTTATCTATCAATTTACCTAACTCTCGTTAGCCTAAATTGATGATACTCGCTTGGCTCACCCTCTCAGTTTGTTGCCGAATTATTAAGAATAGATTTTGAATCACAAAATAACTGAAATAAAACACAATGAATCAAATTTCATAAATCTCAAGAATCAAATCCCGAAGGTGAGTTTAGATAAAAATTGACATTCGACATAACATATTCTCGACAATTATCTCAATTTCGTATATCAAAAAATTGAAATAAATTGGAAAATACGCTCGGAATGGACTATTGGAGGCAGCTGTCAAGAAATCACCTATTTCGAAAGTACTTCGCATCAAACTTCATCTCTGTGTCTCTCTTCCTTCGTCTCCTTCCTCGAATCTCTTAATAGCTCTCTAGGATTCTGAATGTGCTGATGTGAAAACTCTGTCCAATGCTGCTCTTTTTGTCTTGTAAATTTCTTTTTATATCTTGGAATCCCTAGGTTTAATCCAGGGACGAAACGGCCCAAAAAATCTTGCAAAATTCGAGTTTCTGTATCAGCTCGATGTAGGCCACGATCGTGGCGCAAAGTGAACGATTGTGGCCCCTTTCAGCTCGTCTTTTTTTGTCACGATCTTGGCTTGTTGTACCACGATCATAGGCCGTGTTTTTGGCTCGAAACTCTCTAAAACTTCTCCGTTTACCCTGAAACACTAACAAACCCATCAAGGTACCTCAAAAATATAACATTTAAGCTCAAAGACTCATACTAACCCATACAAACAATTAAACACATAAACTAACACAATTGAAACCTAAATACACATTAAACACTCAAAATAACACTAAATACATAACAAATCAAACCCTAAAATATAATGCAGATCACAACTATCAGTTATGTTTAATTAAAATAAGCTCTTTAACTGAACCTAGCTACCGAACAACCTAGAATAAGCTCTTTATATTTAATAGGACAGTCGGATTACGAGTTAGGAAAACAAACTAATCAAGTTAACAATCACATAACCTTAGGTCATTTAACCAAGGTTACTTTAAAACCATTAGTTGCCACAAATAAATCTAAAAACAATCTACTTAAACATCAAGATCATTCTTAAACAACACCCACTTCAGTAAACATAGGATAACATAAACAATCCCTAAGAGAGAAAGAACACATACACAATGGAGAGATGCCCAAAACATGTCTTCATCTTCAATTTCACCTCAGAATTGGAATGGGGAAGCCTAGCCCTCTATGGGTCTCTAAAGAGTGCGTTCTTTGCCCTTCATTTTCTCCTAAAACTAATCCATATCTATTCAACTGCTCACATGTCCGTATTATATTAAAAATTAAGGTTCTAGGTAGTCACACAGTTGTATAAATGATCGTGTATCCAACCGTGTATGTCATAAAAATACCCAGTTTGTGGACTTACACGACTCTGTAAGTAGATACATGACTGTATATCTTCTAGATCATCTTCAAAGCTCCCTTTCTTACATTTTCTTGTCCCATTTTCACCCTATTCCATCTCCTTTTTATTCCATAATGACAATTGAGTTTGAACATCAAGAGAATGACTCAAAGAATGTGCTTTTAACTCACTTTAGTTCTTATACTTCCAAATTCTATCTAAAATCAACTATGAGCTAAAATGAGTTTCTTAAACAATTCATAACATTAATCACTAAGTGTTGTGGAATAAATGTATAATCAATTACGCATATATTAAATTCCACGACACTTAGCCTTTGACATTCCTCTAGCAAAACATCAAAATAAAAGTCACAATCCAAAAGAATTACTCATTTTCAATATTTTCTAATAATAGATAGTCATAAGAAAAGAGAAATACCTTTCAAAATCATAGCAAAAACTCAACATTTAATGCCTCTGCTCATGATTAATCAACAATCATCACCTTTAGAAACTGAGTAATCTAGTGGTAAACTTTTACAAAGTGTGTTTATAGCATTCTTCAATATGTACAGTTAAATACCATTCATGATCATGACATTCCACGACTTTGCTTATCATTTCATTTCTCCACTACTAGGATTCACATGCATAATCATGAATCAAAGGAATTTTCAAGGTTGTAATATGGGCAAGGGTTAAGGTGAGATGTATTTGGATAGTGTAGTGCAAAAGCCATCAAAGCTAATGAAACAAGAAAATACTCAATAGAATATCAATCGCAAAACTAACATTAACTCAAAACTAGGTACTATCAGCTCTGATGAATGCAAAAACTATGTTCCACACCTTAGATTCAAGCCTTTATACCATAAACCACATAAGGTATAAATCATTTATAATAGTTGATCTTAAACAATACTTTGTAACCATAAAGAGTGACCCTTGAAAACTACATCTCACTCATTCACATCGTAATCAAATAACCATTTCCATACAACTTTAGGAGGAAAAATACTCATGAATAACTTTGAAAAACAAATGCAGTTCCTCCTTGATAATTTTATTTAAAATTTTTATTCCTTTTCATCTTTTTTTCTTTTTTAATAAAAATTGAAAGAAGCTACAACAATATTGGAAATCATTGAAAAGATATAAAGTAACCTCCAAACAATTATAACTAACCCACATATATGCACACCCCCATACTTATACTTTTGTTCAACCACAATGATCAACAATCAACAAATGTTCCACTAGCTTTAAGGTTTAGGTAGGACATTTGGTTGGGTTTAAGACATGTAATGTGGTTACCACAAAAAGAAAAGGCTGATAAAGCTCAAGGGGTTTGACAAAGGAAAATTTCATATCAATAGGTAGGCTATTTGGCTAATGTAACTTGTGAAACCAAGAATGCCTATATCATTTCCATGTTAACGCATGTAAAACAAATGTGGTCTTGAATAGAAAATCAAAGCAAACCTGGGATGTACATATCATGAAGGTCATACATAAACAAAAGACAATGAGACTGATATGGACGTGTCAGTCTATAACCCTGCATTTGGTTCATGTCCCCATGGGTGGGGACAGATGACAGGGACACAAAAGTCCTGTCTCCGACCTGTTTGCTTGTTGTCTTCACCAATTTTTGTCCCGACTCTGGATGATAGAGACATAAAATTTTTGTTCCTTTCAAAACCGAGGGACAAAATTTCTTGTCCCCGTCTCCGAAACAAAACACATAAGCAACTTCCAGAAATACACCTCCTCCCACATAAGCAATTTTTTATTCTTAATTATATTA
>JAOQML010159016.1:0-13605 GCA_027568935.1 Erythroxylum urbanii | reverse complement strand
CCACCCTCGAGGGGCACGGACTCGGGTATCACCATCGATATCGGGTTCGGGTCCAGCGGGAGTGGGGTGTTACAATATTTGTGTTATCCTAATAGTTGACTATGATGGGCAAGTGAAATTCGAAGAGAAAAAAGTTGAGATAAAGTGAAAAATGTATTTGTTGGGTATATTCTTAACAAAAATGAGATTATGATAAGAAATACAAAAAAATATATGCTTACCATTCTTTCTCTATTTTATGTCGCTCCATTACTTTTGGTTCTTGATTAACTTTAGATAAGGTTTTTATGATGTTAGGTCAACAAGGAAAAAGTAAAAAAATTGCATTTTTTAAGGCTTTTATTTTACTTTACATAATCTAGCATATAAATTTACTATTTACCTTTTATCTTTATTATAGGTGCATAATTGCTTTCTTTGTTTCATGATTTTACACCATCCTATTTATATGTCTAACCTCTCTTTTTTTATGTAGGGAGTTAAAGTGTTTCCTGACTCGTACCGATATTAAGATAATAACAATTCTACCTTAGGTGATATACTCTAATGATTATTATTTCTCTATTATTTATTAACTACTTATGAGTGCTTCAATCTTATCTTGTTTCTTTATTTTTATAGATATATGGTTTTGGAAAAGGTTGGAAGGTGATCTTTATATGTATTTAGACTGATTGGTTAGGGCATCATATGTTATGAATTATGTTACGTAGAATCCATATGATCAACATACCATCATAAAAACAAACTGTTCTTGAAGTTTTTATCAAATGGTTATATGTCCCTAGTTTTAATTTTATAAGTGAAATTTCTAATTGTTGACAAGCCATTGTAATTAGTTCAAGTCTTCATTTAAATGCTTATATATGAACATCGGTTTGAGTATTGTGTGTTTGAATTTCTATGTTATTTGAGTATCTGTGTTATAAATGACACATATGTTCATCAAAATCCCTACTATACACCAATTGATATCAAAATACAAAATAACAAACTTCTAGTGAATGCATATGAAATATGATTAATTAATCTTATAAAAGTGCTTGGTGTATTTGTGATTTCAAATGGAAATACTAAACATTCATAAAGTCATTTTTTATTTTGAATGTAGTTTAACACTCACCCCCTTCCCTGATCCTAATTTGATAGTATCTAGAATTTAAATCAATTTTTATAAAGATATTAGACCTATAAAACTCATCTAGCATATTACCTAACTTAAGAATGGGATGGTGATACTTTAATTTTATATTGATTATAAACATGCAATCAATGCACATTTTCTATTATCCATCTTTCTTCTAAAGAAAAAGTACGGTAGATAAGCAACTCCCATACTATTTTATTTTATATAAAAACTCACTTTTACTTTTTTCTCTTCTGTTTTTAGTCTATTTTTTAACCCTTAACCTTACTAACATTTTCAAAATATGTTATCTATTACCAAATTGATAAGAGGATCTCATTATTTTTTCTGATTATAATCAAAATTTTGCTAGATATAGAACCTAAAAACCTGGAATATAATTGGTTTGAATAGAACAATGTAAGGATTATATCATTTGAATACATGTCCTACCAATCTGACGTCGTCATCACCCCTCACTCAGCCATCAAAACTGAATCTAAAACATCTCTTGCTTTCTTTGATTTAATGAAATAATATTAAATCAATCCAATTTATGAAATTATAGGATGGAATTCCCTTAACTCCTATATTGAAACTAATACATTGTTCTGTCCATTGATGCATTGAAATTGATGTAATCTTCTTACACAGATGTAAAGTAAATACTAAAGAAAAATGTGGACAAATCCTTATCCTTATCATTTATTAATTTCTTGCATATTGTTTTCATATATGCAACACATATTGGCAATGATTTGGATATTGCCATTGATGCATTCAAGACTAGATTGGTAATTGTATTTTATTTATCTATATTAGCATTGAAGCATGAAATAATAGTTTAGATAATGAATTGGAGTTGAATATCTTTGTCTTCATTATTTCTAATCATACCATTTAGAATAAGTATTGGTGGTGTTATTGCATTTCAATAGAAGTAAGGGAGATTATGATTGTCAACTCAAATCATAAGGAAAATGGTATAATGAAGAACTTGTTTGGAGCACTAACAAAGCATGCTATTTGAATTGTATGTTGTAATATAAATTCCATTACATTATGCCTAACATAATAAAATATTGGTTAGAGATTATAAGCATTTCTCTTATGGCAAGTTTTGGTTTATTTTAGTATGGAATACAATGATAAAGTTTTGTGATCCATTTATTCTATCACTTATGTAAGAGAATTCCCAAGGCAACAAAAGAAGTAACAAAATCATTATGTTTATCTCTTTTTGATGTTTATATCATATTCTGGAAGTGTTCTGCTTGTGTTGGTATATATCATATGCTTTTGTTGACATTATACCGATAATTGATTGTAATAGTTTCAAGTGTTAATGCTTAAAGTGAAATTTAACGTTGTATGCAACAAAAATAAATACAAAACTATTGAGCAAGTGTATTATATTAAATACAAAATATTCTTTTTCGTAGGCCCTATTTTGTGTTAAAGAATGTTGCTCATTCTGCTTCTTTGTAGTCTATAGTTGTTCGTCCATCCAGGTAAGTCGTCCAACTAACGTTTACCATATGTGTTGCTTAATAGTATGAGTATTTATGTTTGGCTTTTGGGTGAATGCAAAGGAAGTCTTGATTTTGTGTTGTTGTTTAGAATATTCTTATAATCATTAATGAGCTTTTATGTTCTTCTTTAATAGTCTAAGTATTTATGTTTGGGTTTTGTTTGAATCATTGATGATTATATGTATGATTACATAAGTATTTACTGTTTATGAAATGAGTTTGAGATCTTATAGATGATCCAATTCATGATAAACCCCTAGGAAGGTATATAGGCTAGAAACTCGTGATGTAGCTCCCATGAGGCTTATCAGTGAAAAATTCCATGAGCCTAGGAGTCACAGTGAGAACTTGCTTTCTCGATTCACATGATGTAACAATGCCACGTACCTTAATGTCTCTTTTAATTCGAACTTAGTGTACGAACTTAAATCAAAAAACTAAAGGAGTAGTAAGTTGTATAGTTACAAAAAAATCACAATGATTTGAGGCATAATAAACCCCTAGGATGGTATATAAGTTGGAAACCTGTGATACAACTCCCATGAGGCTTATCAGTGAAAAATTTCACAAGCCTAAGAGTCACAGCGAGAACTTGCTTTCTCGATTCATATAGTGTAACAATGCCACGTACCTTAGCGTCTTTTGTAATGCAAACTTAGTGTATGAACTTGAATCAAAAAATTAAAGAAGTAGTAAGTTGTATAGTTACGAAAAATTTATAATGATTTGAGGCATAATAAACCCCTAGGATGATATATAGGTTGGAAATCTGTGATGCAGCTCCCATGAGGCTTATTGATGAAAAATTTCACGAGCCTAGGAGTCACAGTGAAAACTTGCTTTCTTGATTCATATGGTGTAACAAGGCCACATACCTTAATGTCTCTTTTAATTCAAATGTAGTGTACAAACTTGAATTAAAAAATTAAAGAAGCAGTAAGTTGTATAGTTACGGAAAGTTCACAATGATTTTAGGCATAATAAACCTCTAGGATAGTAGATAGGCTAAAAATCTGTTATGCAACTCTCACAAGGCTTATCAATGAAAATTTTCACGAGCCTAGGAGTCACAGCAAGAACTTGTTTTCTCAATTCATTGGTGTAACAATGTCACATATCTTTGTGTCTCTTTTAATTCGAACTTAGTGTACAAACTTGCATAAAAAATTAAAGATGTAGTAAGTTGTATAGTTACGGAAAATTCATAATGATTTTAGGAATAATAAACCCCAAGGATGGTATATAGGTTAGAAACCCGTGATGCAGTTTCCATGACGCTTATAGGTGAAAAATTTCACGAGCATAGGAGTAATAGCGAAAACTTGTTTTCTTGATTCACAGGTGAAAACAATGCCATATACCATAGTGCTTATTTAAAATCAAACTTTAGAAATCAACTTGTAGGTAATTAATTCAAACATGATTACTTGAACTTCAATATGATTAATTCTCACTTTTTTAAATAACAGTTTTGCATAAATGAGTAATGTTGATAGATTTTGGACATATAGACGATTAACACCTAGTGGTTTCATTAATCTTTAGTTTGTTGAGGGAGTTGAAGCTTTTATTCACTATTCATGTTCTCAACTTGCATATATGGATGGCCCAAAGATCAGATGTCCATGTAAAAAGTACAAACATATTCATTTTCTTCCTATTGATGAAGTGACTCTCCATTTGTTAAGAAAATAGTTTGTTCTAAATTATTTTGAGTAGACACAATATGGGGAGCCATTTATTTGTAGCACTTCAAGGGGTAATGAAGAAAACTTGTCAATAAATGTGGATGAGTTTGAAAGGGGGGCTGGAATTAGAACAAATAATGTAGGTGTAACTGAAAATCCTTACATCCAAATAGTTTATGATGTAGTCAGTTATACCTTTAGGAAAATATAGAAAATTTTTAAGAAGAACCAAACCCACATGCAAAACAATGTTTTGACTTACTACAATCAACTAATCAAGAATTATAGCCAAATTATGATACAATGACTCAATTGTCTTTAATTGCTCAAATATTAAACATAAAGTCTGAAGGACATATCTTTGATTGAAGTTTTGATAAAATTCTTGATTGGTATAATGAATCATTGGTTCTGATTATACAATGGTTGACAATTTTTATAATATGAAGAAACTTATTAAGGGTCTTGGTTTGCTAATTGAAAAAATTAATTTTTGCAAATTAGGATGTATTTTGTTTTGGGGAGATGATGTGGACTTACAAAAGTGCAAGTTTTATGGTCAATCTAGGTTTAAACCTAGAAAGCGTACTATGAAATAGAAATTAGTGCCTTGTAAGCGAATGTATTATTTTTCCCACTAATTCTGAGACTTCAAAGACTATATGCCTCTGATGTTACTGCATCTCACGTGAGATGCATAATGAACATGGATAGGAAGATAGAATAATGAGTCATCCATTGGATGCAACGGCATGGAAACATTTCAATAACACCCATTATGAGTTTGCAGCTGAAAGTCGAAATGTTAGGTTGGGATTGTCGACAGATAAATTCCAACCTTTTGGTCAATCCGGGCAACAATATTCATCATGGCCAATCATAATTACTCCTTATAATTTACTTTCATAGATGCGTATGAATGAGACATATATTTTCTTAATAGTGATTATGCCAGGGCCTAGAAATCCGAAGCATAAAATTGATGTATTCTTACAACCATTGGTATCTGAATTACATCATTTTTAGGAATATGATGTGGAGACATATGATGTGTCTCTTAAACAAAATTTTGTGTTGAGAGTAGCTTTGATATGGACTATTAGTGATTTTCCAGTGTATGCTTTGTTGTCTGAATGGAGCACAGCAGGGAAATTGGCTTGTCTTTATTGTGGCAATAATTCTAACTCGTTTTATCTTCCAAACGAGACCAAAACATCTTGGTTTGACAACCATAGGAAATTTCTTCCTCCAAATCATCCATTTAGACATAATAAACAAAAGTTCAATAAGAATAAGATGATACAAGCACCTCTTCTGCCTCACAAAGATGGTGAAGAGATATTGTAGGAGATTGATGAATTAGGGTTGTTGAAAGTTACAGAACTTGAAGCTGATGAAGTTAATACAAGCATTAGTAAAAACTTTGGTTAGAGAAAACGAAGCATCCTTTAGGATTTGTCATATTGGAAAAATAACTTGATACTTCATAATTTAGATATGAAGTATATTGAAAAAAATATTTTTGACAATTTGTTTAATACCATAATGAACATTAAAGGGAGGACAAAGGACAATGCAAAATCACAAGCTGATTTGAAGCTTTTTGTAGAAGGAATGAGTTTGATAAAGATCTTCACATCGATAAATATCCAAAAACATGTTACACTTTGGACAAAAAACAAAAGAAAATTGAATGATTAAAAAGTCTAAAGTTTTCTGATGGATATGTTTCAAACTTGACAAGCTATGTGGATATGAGGAAGTACAAATTATTTGGAATGAAAAGTCATGATTGTCATGTATTTATGCAAAGGCTATTTTCAATTGCATTTCTGGAGTTGCTATAGAATAAGGTTTGGGAAGCTATAACATAATTAAGTTTGTTTTTCAAAAGCTTAACATCATTTGAAATAAATTTGGTTGAAATGGAAAAATTAAAAAGGGAAATTTCAGTAATCTTGTGCAAATTATAAAGGATTTTTCCTTCAAGCTTCTTTGATTGTATAGAACATCTACCCGTATATTTAGCACACGAGGCTAAACTTATTGGTCTAGTTCAATATCGATGGATATATCCATCTGAGAGGTAATTATAGTAAATATTTAAATTGGAGTTGTAGCATGTTTTAATCATAGAATTGTATATCAATATTTATTTGAAATGGAGGAATTTGCATCACTTAAAGAAAAATGTCAAAAACAAGGCTAGAGTTGAAGGTTCGATATATAATGCTTATTTAATAGAGGAAGCAAATATATTTTGTTTATATTATTTTAAGTCGTATGTGCACACAAGAGCAAGAAAAGTTCCTTGTAGTGACAATAGGGGAGGAATGGTTGATGTTGATGGTAACTTATCTATTTTTACATATCATGGACGAATATATGGATGGTTAACAAAAAGAATGTTAACAGAGGAAGAAATAGAGGTTACCCATGGTTACATTTTATTGAACTGTTAAGAGGTTTAACCTTTCATGCAGTAAGTTAAAGTTGATTTTCAAATTGATTTTTTGGGTTTGTTATTGTTGTTCACAACTAAAATACATAATAATTCATTTAGATTATACGTGGAATGGTTATGCGAGCTAATGCCTGAAAAAACACAGTATGTGTAACACCCCCTATACAGAATCTACAACCATCCACACACATAACAACCAAATTCCTGTATACGCATTACATATACACATTACAAAACACCCCAATGCTTAACATTATCATTTAACATTAGTAATACATCTTTACATTTACATGGTAATAAAGAAAACATACAATTTCCTTTCTTCATTATATATGCAATCATCCGTAATTAAAAATACATTCCAAAAGTACTTTTTCTTTTATCTGTTGGCCTTGGTCCCTGCAGATGTTCCCTGTACCTCACTCCTAGGACTTAGACCTACACAGATTAACACTCATGCTAAGCTTGAAAGCTTAGTAGGGAAAACACTTAGTTTGGATGATCACTCTTAGCAGGCATCTGCTAAACATACATATTCAGAAATATCACAACTCGTATACCATAAATTCACATTTACAAACCAAACATTGATATTCAATGCTCATGTAAACAATGATGGCATACTTAAGCAAAGTACATAATGCAAATAGGCTTCAACATATTATCCATATACCGAAAATGCACATTTATAAGCCAAATATTGATATGATAAAAATTATCTATATAATTGTACATCATTAAAATTTATCATTACAACAATACAAATGCTCATCAATACCAATTATTAATGTTGTCATACTGTGTTTCTCTTTTATAACTGTTAAGTTTCCTTTCTGTGATAAGCTTGCACATTTTCTGTGGGTGTGGACAACAGATGCTGGGGATATCTAAAGAAATTAAACTGTGGATACCTGAAGATATCAAACTGTGGATACTCGAAGGTATCGAACTATGGACACCGGTGGTGTCAAACTGTAGCAGCTACACTATAACCCTATACGCATGCCTATCTATCCATAACCAAGACAATTGAGCAAGCACTATAACATTTCCTTTAACCATTTGCAAAGTTCACAATTCATATATTAACAAATCATAGGATATACATTTCAAGTCAAAATATATATATATGTGTGTTCATACATGCAAGTCATAACTGGTCACCATTAGAAGGGTGTCAAAATCACACTTGTATAATCATACTATACACATATGAGCAATACATATGCAAACAAATTATTTATGTACATGTAAGCTTTCCTTGGAATGCATTATACTCAATCTTAAATTCCAATGTTCAATCACCCAATTCACATATGGTAAGTCCTATTTCATTTAGTTCAAGGTGTTTAAAAATTTTCATACACATTCATAAAGATTCGAATAAGATGCGGTAGAAGTTGGAAACAAAAACAATTCCATGGTCGTGACAGACACTCTCTCCATTCATACCACTAATTATTCCTTAACATATATATAGAAAAAGTCATAACTGGGTTTCGAGGACTTCTACAATTTTTTTCCTCTATGTCTATAGTTTCTATATCACTAACAATAAGACGATTTGGACTTTTAAATCATGAGATATAGGCAAAATATCACAATCTGCTCCTAAACAGGGGCAATATCAGGTCACCTTTTTCGATCTCAATTTTCAAGGTCATAGAGCCAAAATTAAGTCAGACACCCTTCTATACATATTTAGATCTATGTCTTAGGTTTCAATTAAAATCACACAATTTGGAAGTCGGTAGTCTGATTTATGACTTAAGAAATGTGACTGAATCAAACAAGCCCTAGACAGAATTCCACTACACAATACTCTCTTGTCATATACAACTAAGTTCATGCAAAGTAACATCAAAATTGATAGAATCCAACTGTGATCAAATTATGGGCACAATGGAAAACAAAAGTTTTTATGAATTCTGAGTGGATCCCGATAATTGATTAACTTGAATAAAACAAAAATACGAAACATAAGAAATTGTACTTTGTTCGTGTTTCCGTTGAAAATCCTTTGAAACTTTTTCGATTTATCAACCACAAGTTGTTCATATGTCCAGCCTCCGATGGTATCTACAAAACAACTTCTTAACACTTTAAGAGGAAGAATGTAAGAGTGCTAGCTCATTTTTCTTTTCTTCCTATTAATAGAAAAATCATTAGGGTAGTTTTGTAATTTTATTCAAATTAAATTCCTTAATTATAATTAAAGTCATACTCTAATTATAATGAAATTAATTTTAATAAAATCAAATATCTCATATTTGATTAAGTTTCTCAAAATTTATAATTAAGTCCAATTTAATTAAATTGATTTTTTCCTTCACTAGTTGTTCTTTAATGTGTGACTCATTAGGTTCCTAATATATTGACAATGACTATAAATTATAATTCTAATTCATAATTAAAATTAGATAAATTTAAACTCCTTTTAATTTATCTTTAATTCTCCAATTAAATAATTTATAATCATAGGTCAAGATTGACGTTTAACAATATGTCATGATTACCCAAATATTATGAATGTCAAAGTGGTTTGACTTCACCTGTTTATACATGGTTATGATGTATAATTTAATCCTTTCGTCATCCAATATTCCAATTGGACAGAGCATGAATATAATGTCTACTCTTTTAGTCCAATCATGTTTGTTCTTGCTAATTAGTAGTTGATTTATAATTGATATTTGAAAACGCCTTTTCAAATTTCAATTTACTCTGATTAGAGAATTCCATAAATTACTAATAATCAAGAACAGTGAAACATTCTCTCTAATTACTTTAGAGTGATGAATCCTTTATTGACTTACTCAATGATCTCTATATGGTTCATACTGCATCCAATTACTACCAATTGAATTATCCTAGGATGGTTCATAAGTAACATCAAACATAGTAATTTCCACATAAGATACCTTGGTAATCTCAAGTCTAAGGATCAATTATACAACTATCATTATAAGAAAATCCACAAACACATAAGTAATATTCTATTTAGGATTCTCATAGTGGGGTTAGTTAAATGACTTATTCTCTAACAATTACCTACACATTAGTTTAAGTATCTTCATACTTTAATTTATGAGATCGATTATTTTCTTCATAAAAAAGAAACATAATGTGTGCTAATTTTATCGTTTCAACAATATCCCGTCTTGATGAAACTGCAACTAGGAAGATTTAGGAATAATACATAAATGTAAATCGAATCTCACAATTATGATCTCATCATAATTTCAATTACATATTAATTATTCCAAGGATTTTATCTTTAGTATTAAAACATCAAATGTAATTAATACATAAAGATAAAGAATGTCTTTATTAATAATTTTGTCACTAAACTACAACCAAAGCGATTGGATGTAGGGCATAAACCAAAAATCTCCCACTTGCACTAAGCCAATCATTTAAGTATCTCATACCATATCACCTTATGACGACTATTCTACTATTGGGACAATGGCTTAATAAGAGAATTCTCCTAGATTCTCTATACTGAACACTTGCTTAAATCTTACAACTTCCATCTCAATTATCACCATAATTAAGAAAATTTGCTTAAATACATCCTTAGATCTTTGATAAGATCTTAACTCCTTTTGTATGCCAAATAACTATAATGTTCCACAGTACACTCCTATCTTAAATGATGCAAGGAACTATATCAAATTCATTAAAGAACTTATAAATTCAAATAATCATTTATACTAAATGAAAAAATGTATTATAGCTTAATTAGCAACTATTGCTACACTGGAACCTTTCCAATCCTAAATGATATTGTCCTAAGTAAATAAACCTCAATTAGGATTTGCTTATAAAGTTATATCCTTATCTTCTTGAACTCAAATATCAACTCATACATAGAATAATGGATATTGTCAATACTTCCCAAATATTTGATATCTCAAATACTAAACATCTTTAGTGCATTATCTGTGTGATTGGAGTTAGAATAGGTAAGAAACTTCCAACATATCTCTATAGATATAATTCCCAGAATTAAGTTGTTACCTTTTCATATCCAATAAGAGTTGTTCTTAAACAATTATGTTTTCAACAATTGAAAATTAGAATTGTTGTTCTCTATGAGTAATATGTCTCCTCATACTCCCACTGAATAGGACAACCAAACTCCCACTAACCTTCTTGTAGACATGATAAATTCACAATTATCTCCAAAACAAACTCTTTGAATTCATCATGAAAGTGAATCTTTCAATATCTTGTAGCCTTTCAACTATACATCAAATATATCAATAAAGGCACTAGTTTCAATATAATGTACTGTCATAAGATTTGAACTTTACAAATTTCATCTTACTCCCACTACTTATCTCGAGAACCATTTGCCTATAAGTATTCATTGAAACAAACAATTTGTTCAATAGGTTTGTTATATCCAACCTTTTGGATATCTCATAACCTTTTATTATCCAATTTAGTTCTAAACATAATGGATAATATATGCTTCAACTAACCATTACATCCTTAAATCATTAACTTTGACTCTTTCAAAGACTTATCATTTCATATCTAATATGATATCTTACAAATTGATTCAATGGGAACTATTGAAGGTAAGTGATTGTACTAGGTATAACTATAGAAGAAATAATATTGCATCATATAATATCTCATATTATATTTTTCTTCTTATATAAATCCATACTCTTATGAAATTTTGTTCTGAAGGTATTCACCAGAGAATCTCATTCCCTATAGATAATCGAAAATTTAAACTCACCACAACGATCTCATTGAAGTGCTTCGACATTCTTAATGTTTATTTTCTACTTAAATTTAAATAATTTGAACTTTTCAAAATTTTAAATCATTATTTCATTTAATACATATAACTATATCACATTAAGTCATTAGTATTCTAATGAAATATAAGTATATTCCTTATATGAATTGTTATTCCATCCAATACATCACATGTATAAATTTAATAATTTAATACCATCATTATCCTTTTACCAAAGGTTGATTTGGTTATTCTTCAAATTTACAAGTTTCGCAAGTTCTATATGATTCATAATCAAAAGGATACACATATCCTTGTTTGTAACTTTATAATTCTCATTATGTTGATTTAACCAACATGGCATAAAAGGATAGTCTTAGTTATTCAACTTTGTATTCTTGCCATTTATGTTAAGTATAAGTCACCTTTGATCCAGCATATACAAACTGTTTGCATAAAATTGGATCAACTACTTCGACTCAACAATCTATTTTTTATCATACATTGAACATTAAAATAATGTTGAATCCAAATTCAATATCAAATACTCATAAGCATGACATATGATCATTATCATATCTCTTATAGGCAAGAAAAGTTATGCAATCATTTTCTTCTAATGATAACTATTATTATTCTACAGCAAATGCCTTTAATTGTAGTCCACACTTATGCTTTTAGTTGGCTAAATTAAGTGGAGCAATTCCAACAAGGTACTATACCTTTCAACTTTACTTTATACAACCTTTTGCATCTTGTTATCATGGTATTGACATACATCTTACATGTTGTCATCAAAGTTTATAAGACATTAGTCAACTCAAAATGTCAATACATTTTGTCATTCATAAGATTTTAACATTTCTCTAAAATTTTAACACCAAATCCTCAACAAGGATTATAATAAATTTGCATAATGGGCATACAATTTTCTTTTCTAACTTTTGAGAACCCTTCTCAAACATAACCTATATCCAAGAAATTGGGTTCACTAACTTAGTATCAATTATGCTAAACAAGGTAAATTCCACTCAAAACAAAAACATAAATTTAAGAAAAACCAAATAATTAATTACATACCATGACTACCAAATAAGATTAGGACTTTAATCAAGTATTTGGTTACTCCCACTATTTTATTCGAAATAATAGCCCTCACTACTATTCAGAAAGATTACGTTAATCTTTCTAGTGGGCCAGGATCCTATTCAAATTTAATTGATCTTGATTTTGCACAACAAACCAACTCTTAATTTAGGTAGATAACAATTTTATCAATCACATCTCATGTGACTCCTAGATCCGTTAGGTGACAACTCTTGCCAAACACATCATATATGTTATTCTTAACCCTACCTCTAAATTCATGTGATCATGAGTTTGCTCATCTAAATCATACAAATTTAGTTAAGTTAACCCACTATCATAAGACTAAACATATTCGGGTTAAAAGATCTTGAGTTTGCTCAATAAGCCTACTATAAACAAAACTCTAGTTTATTCTTATAACAATAGAAGGTAACAATTACGTTCTTAATGTGTAGTTAATATTTTAACGAGGGATTTCAATTTTATTTGTCTCATCAATCATAAATTGCATGTAAAATATCAAACATATTAAAAACAATTTATCATGCATCCAATATATATATCTACCATATAAAAAAAATATGCATCTTATGCACTCATAATCAAATTATATACATAAACATCAAGCTTTAATTTTAATAATCTAAAATAATATTTCCAACTACTTGGTAAATTAAATTAGATTAAACTTATCGATTCCTAAATAAATTAAATTCCTATTCCAAAGAGAAATTTTTTTTATTTGAAAAAAATTCAAATCCAATTGGAAACTATTTCCAATTATCTTGACTCTTTTAACAAAATTTAATTGAAAACAATTTTCAATAATTTGTATTTCTTACTTATTATAATTTAGAAAATTTCCTTTTTCAAAATTACATAAATAACTCATTCTAATCCAATTAGAAAAATATTTATAATATAATTAGAAATTACTATTTCTAATC
>JAOQML010158999.1:0-13608 GCA_027568935.1 Erythroxylum urbanii | reverse complement strand
AGTGATTGAGTGCTCTAGCACACCACCCTCGCGGGGCACGAGCTCGGACATCACCCATCGATGTCAGGTTCGGGTCTCGCGAGAGTGAGGTGTTACAATCTTACCCACATTAATATGCTAATTAACTCCAAGATAAAATAATATAACAAGACCTCAAAATAAACTAATCATGCTTATTTATCAAAAATAAATGAATAAAATTCGAGGGTCAACTATACTTCTTTCTCATTTTTCATCATCAATTCACATTATACATACACAATTCAGATATAGAATTCATTTAAACCATCAATTTCAAAAGATATTGAAAATATCACCAACTTTCACCAAAGAGAGGGCATTTTAGTTTTGGCTAGAAGAAGCTCCTCCATGACTCATTTCATTCATCTAAACCATGTCTCATGCATAGTTAAGCATGGAGAACAACATATCTTAACACCAAACTCAAAATCATAATGTAAAGAGAGATGAGACAAAATTTACCTAAACTTTCCTTTGGTGATATCTTAAAATCCTTTGAAAATTTCTCAAATCCAATAATAGATTTGAGTTCCTTGACCCCAAATTAACTTAGAACACCTTGGTTTGGGTTGGAGAATCAAAAGAATGGCGGAAATTTGATGATGATTGAAAATTCTTCTTCTTCTCCTCTCTTTTGCTTTCTTCTTCTTTCTTTTAATTAAAAACAAAGTGTTTTTAATGTTTTATGGTGGGATGCACGGCCACACAAGGATAAGGGTCTAGATTTTGACTCTTTTTTGACCAAACATGGTGAATTTACTTTTTTGCCCTTAGTTTATGTGAAATTACCAATTATGTACATCAACCTTTCCAATTAAGCTTTCTAAGTGTCTAATAAGTCTATAAATCATGTCTAATCACCTCTAAGACATTAGACCACATTTAATTCAGCCGCTATGGCCATATCCATCCAATGGACTCAATTTTACATACTTAGAAACTTATATGTCAGAAATATCCAAGATTTCGCATATCGATGAACTCTAAGTTCATATAAGGGCATATAATATTATATATCACCGACAAATATACCGAAAGATTCAACTACATTTTTGAACTCATATACAACCATGTATATATTAATATATAGTAGTACCTCCAAGGACAGACCAATACAAAAGGGCTCAGAAAATTCGGCGTGACAGTTTGACCTAAAGTTAATAGGTTAAGTTTAATTGAATTAAATTTAAATTTGTATATTTGAGACCAATTGGGTTTAGGCTCAAGTTTATATTTGACAAATTTTTACAATTTGAATAAATTATAAGAAATTAACTCGATCTAATTAAAGTTTAACAAATAAAAATATATTTGATCAAACTTAGGCTTGAGTTTAGGTCTTAATATGCTAAAGCCCAGACTGATCCATTTTCACCTCTATTTTTATTCATACTTCACTCAGAAAATGGCTTTATCAATAAATTTAGCTTAGTATCAAAACTTGTTATCTTTGAACTAAGAATGTTATTCATTCAATCATTCATTATAAAATCAAACATAAAGATTATAATTTGAAGCAATATATTTGAGACCAATTAGACATAGTAGATGTAGGCAAATCTAGTCTAATTTAAAGTCAACAAGTTTGACTTGAGTTGATCAAATTTCAGGCCAAGTTCAAATTTAGAAAAAATAAGTTTCAGGATGAGTTCAGACTTAAGCTTCATCATCGAGCTAAAATCTAAACATATCATATAATATAAAATGACATTATTTTTTGTATATAAAATGAATTCATTTTTTATGTTGACGAATGGCCAGGACAGTGTTAAGTTGTTATTTTTTGGAAGTTAATTAAGGAATATATTCAATAAAAAAGGTGGAAATTACAGGGAGCAGATATACAACTCTTATAGTTAGAGTTTAGACAAAATATACAATTAGCTACTCAACTTTTCTTAACTAAGAACTGGCTCTTACTATATAGTTAATTGTTACCTGAGTCGATCATATATATTTTGCAAATAGGGCGTTGATAGGATTGTTATCCGTAGCTTGAGATAAAACTCATTCTAGGTAAATTTCTTGTAGTCTTCTGTTGTCCCAAAGATCTTTGTGTTCCTCAATCTCCAAATGAAATGTACTAACATGGCAAAACCAATCTTGAATGCTTTATTATCCATTTTGCTATGCCAGTTTAGATCATTGACCTAATTCAAGCAGTCTTTCCAGGCAAGATTTCTATCTTGTATGTTAAAAAAGCAGAGAAACTTACCCCATAGTTGTCTTATGTAAGAGAAACTAAATAAGAAATGATCTAGAGACTTATCTTCCCCACTACATAAAGGGTAGGATCTATCTGGAATCTGGAATCTGGAATCTGGAATTTTATCATATCTCTGCCTAGCTACTAACCAGAGTATAAACGAGTGAGCATGCGAAAACCACATATCAGCTCGTGAAGAGGAAATATAGTGAGTAAACTAAGTACTAATTCTTTACACCATTGCTCTATAAATTTATGTTCCTGCCTCTGATCTGGTGAATAACTTGGCATCTGCTCCACAATTGTCGTGGTTCTTCTACTCATATGGAATGGCCACACCCAGTTGTTATTTAGGATGAGTATCTGCACCTTGATATCTTCTGGAATTAAGCTTTTCAAAACTGGAAAAACTGAATATTACATAAATGCCTTAGTGAATGCTAGTAATAAAAACAGAATTTGGTATTTTTCCCATCTTTGATATAATGCTAGATATGAGGATGCATTTGGTGAGTAGGATTTGTTGGAAAGTGTAAGACTGAGAGCTTTTTTGAGATTATAATTCCCTCGTTATTGTCAACTCTCTATAAGTGTGTGTTCTCCCTCCCCAATTCCATTCTTGTAATTGAAAACCCTAATTCTCTTAGAATCATATAAAATTTTAGTACAACCCTTACTAATAGAGCTAGTAAGATTCCATATCAATACAATAGGACTTATGATCATTTTATAAAACATATGTTAGTTTAAGAAAACAAACATGAAAACATATAAAACAAGGATATGAATCATTATACTCAAGAAAGGAAAGCGTTAGGAGTAATAAGATTCTAAGTTTGATTGCCACTAATAAGATAGATAATATTTTAGTTAATATAGAACTTAATCCAAAAGTATATCTAAAAATAAGATGAAGAAAAAATCTCTCCATGGTAATTTGATTAATATCCTTTTTATATCTATAACATAGCTTTATATAGGCTTAAAGCCTAATAATATCAAAACTCTAAGAGATAGATTCAAAAAAGGAAACAACAACTGAGATGTAATCTAGTTAAAAATAAATAACTTTGAAAGGTAGTCAATCCCTATCTAAATATAAATATGAAACTTTAAACAAACTAAAATACCTAATTATATGAGTTCTAAAAAATGAAACAATTTAAAATAACATGATCTAAGCATTTAAAATATGTGTCTGATGTTTGTCTTAAACAACATTAGCACTGATTTTGTTTTAGAGCTTTAAACAAGACTCTGCATCAGTTACATGTTAAACTCTAACGTTAATTTTTCTCTAGAACTTCATACCATAAAACCTAATAAAAGACCATTGTTGTTTGTTTCTAAGGCCTCGCTTGGTTAGCTACCAATCAACTATTTTTTTAGTTGATTTATTGTTTTCAGCTGTTTGGCCAGTCAAACAGCTACTAAAGGTATTTGAAGAGTAGCAGATTTATTGGTTGATTTAAAACAAACAGCCAAAAATCAAAACACTCTTATAGAGGAGCTTTTTCTACCAATAGCCAAAATTTTAAATATCAAAAGTCGATTGTGCCTTTTAAATTATATTGCTAAGTTGCGTACGATCTTGCTATTTAATTTTTATTCTTAATTAAGTTGCAATTAAGTACCACACCACACGCATGATATTTTTGTTTGTTCTAATATACAACAACTTCTGATAAGTAGGACAGCCTAGTTGAGGTTCCTAGAAACCTACGTTTTAGGAACAACGTTTGTTCTTATAATTTTTTTATACAGTAATAGGTTATAAATAAAATGTTAACCTTCAACAAAAATGAAAATAAAAAGAGTTGCATAACAAAGAGGAATGTAGTAATCGTATTTCAAACAGTAGTACAAATATACACGGACTTTGATTCTTTATTTAAACTTGATTTACCATATTCATACCCTTATAATTTTTTTAAAGTCATGTCCTCATAAGTCATTTTACACTTAAACAGCTAATACTAAACAACTAATTTTACCAAACATCTCTAACAAACAGTTAATGCAATCCGATGGTTAAATCAGCTGATATAATCAACTATTAGCTAACAGTTGATAGAATCAGCTAACAACTAATACAATCAGCTGATTGCCAAACAGGGCCTAAGTCTAATGTCAGTTACATTTTGTAACTGCATCTTTAACTCTTTTTCAACCTTTAATTTAAAGCCTTTACAAGCTTTCCAAACCCCTCTTCGTACCTCTCCCTTATAGAAGTTTATATAGCTTGGGTTACTAGTTAAGCTCTATCATTTTTTCTCTTCTCAAAATAATTGGTTTTCAAATCAAAACCTTCGTCTATAACATCAAAAAGTTTTTGACGCTTGGTCAATAATGCTTCTCTCACATCCCACATTCTTGCTACTAAGCTTAATCCTTTTCTTCTTATGTTTATCTCTCGTTTTCACTGTTTCTAGAAGACTTGAATTGCTTCCACATATTTGCTCTCACATCTTTACTCTCAATTCCTCCTTCTCATTTACTTTATGCTCTCTAAATTCTATGCTTAACGCTCTCGTAGTGACCAACATCCTTCCCTCTTTGAATATTTTAATGCACTCCTCATCAGTGGCATTACCCAAACTAGCCTAATCATCGCCCGTTTCCTTTACTCGTAAAAATATATTTAAGCCTTTTAACATACTCGTTGTCAATATCATCCTCCAAGTTAGGCTTCTTTTCCTCTAAGCTAGGCATCTCATCCTCTACCTTCCTCTTCACTCTTGAACACCTCATCATCTACTTCCTTTTCACTCTTGGGCACATCATCATCTAATTCCTCTTCACTCTTGTAAACATCATTATCTACTTTCTATTCACTCTTGGAGATATCATCGTCCTCCCTCGAGTAGTCAAAGGCACTACTATCATCCTTATCATAGACTTTAAAGTCATCCAATCTAGTAAGGATAGGTGACTTATGTTGTAACCTATATATATATGGTGGCTTCATATTTATCTAACCTATTTCTCGCCTCACCAAATTTACTAAAAAGTTACTTGAATTGATTATGTATTATGTTTAAAAAGAATGCCACGCCTATCCTTACTCTCTTCTCCCCAGTTCTCCATTGTCTTTCGATAAGTTTCTGTGGTGGGTTTGAGTCATGTTGTACTTGTATAAAAAGTTAGTAGTGAAAGCACTCTTTTATATGTTTCTCTCAGAATTCCACTCAAAGTTTCACTTAATTTATAACCTAAACTTTTGACTAAAGATTCTTTATAAATTAGGCAATTTAAATAAAGAAAACTAGTTTAAATCTTCGCCCTTTTCAAATACTCCTAAAGAAGCAAATTGGACAAAAATACTGCTAGAGGATAAGAAACAAGAAAACTAAAAAATAAAATTCAGTTCAATGGAACTTGATTAGACCTAATAGAAAAGAAGAATAAGAACTTGATAAGAATGAATTAAACAATAAGGGAAAATAAGTCATTAATAAATAGTATTTTTCTTAACTTATAAAATCACAAAAATAAGAAACAAGAACCCAAAATAATTTTTTTAAACAAATCTTATTAATAAACCATAAGGAAATTGAAGATTTGAAACATAAAGACAATAATTTTGAAAACGTAAATAATGATATCAAGAACAAACTTAAATATAGAACTATACCTTGATATTAAATTCTAATACGACCTTAAAAAATCTAATGAGATTTGATTTTAATACGATATTACCTAGGGCCCTTCTATAGAAATAGGTCAATCCACAAAAACAAATACAAAACACATAAGAGAAGGATATGAATCTTCATAATATAAATAAGAAAGGGTCAGGAGTAACAAGATTATAGGTTTGATCAGCACCAGTAAGTTATATCAAATCATCGTAAAAGAAGAACCTAATCCAAAGGTATCTCAAAAAAATAAGATGAAGCAAAAAACTCTTAAAGATAATTTGATTAATCCCAAAATAAATCTTCCTTTTACATTTATAACATAGCCTTATATAGACTTAGTAACATCAAAATCTTAAGAGATGGATCCTAAAAGGAAATAACAACCTAGATGTAATCTAATTAAAAATAAATAACTTCGAAAGATAATCAATCCTTATTTAAACATAAATATGAAATTTTAATCAAAGCAAAACACCTAATTTTACCAGTCCCAAAAAATGTAACATTAGGGATGTCAAATTTGGTTTGGCCCGGTCTGGTCCAATTTTGGCTTGAGTTGACCGAGCCACAGGCCGACCATAGTCGGAGCCCGTGTCCGATTGTTACTTCAAAAACGACGTCATTTAACCTAATCCAAAGGTATCTAAAAAAAATAAGATGAAGCAAAAAAACTCTTAAAGATAATTTGATTAATCCCAAAATAAATCTTCCTTTTACATTTATAACATAGCCTTATATAGACTTAGTAACATCAAAATCTTAAGAGATGGATCCTAAAAGGAAATAACAACCTAGATATAATCTAATTAAAAATAAATAACTTCGAAAGATAATCAATCCTTATTTAAACATAAATATGAAATTTCAATCAAAGTAAAACACCTAATTTTACGAGTCCTAAAAAATGTAACATTAGGGATGTCAAATTTGGTCTGGCCTGGTCTGGTCCAATTTTGACTTGAGTTGACCGAGCCACAGGCCAACCATGGTCAGAGCCCGTGCCCGATCGTTACTTCAAAAACGACGTCGTTTTGTCAAAAATGACGTCATTTTGATGTTTTTCTTTTAAAAAATATATGGTGTGTCGGGTGGCCCGCCCCACCCTGCCCATGGCCTGTCGGGCTACGAGCCACCCTAGCCCGCGGTCGGGCCATTGATTCCTATGTAACATCTTAAAATAACAATACCTAACTATTTAAAATATGTGCCTGATGCATATCTTGGACAATACTCACACTGTTTTTGTTATAAAGTTTTTATTGCATAAATTGAATACAAGTCTGACGCTGGTTACATGTTAAACTTTAGTGTTTTTTTATTCTATAACTTAGTACTGCAAAACCCAACAAAAGAATGGCTCTGATTTGCTCGTAAGTCTGGCACTGGTTACCTTTGATAATATTAATCTCATGTTCCTTTTTAACACTCAAAACATACCTTTCATAATCTTTTCAAACCTCTTTTTATGCTTCTCCTATGTAGAAGTTTGTAAAGATCAAGTCGTTACTTGAGTCCCATCACTTCTTATGAATGTAAAAGCTATGAAAATTTATTTTCATCATTGCCTCTAAAATCTTGCCAATGATTTGTCTCACAAAGTCCCCATCCACCATTCTCAATCACTTTCATGTTCTTGTCAAGTAATGTAAGGAGCAAATAAGAACTTCTAAGGATGATACTGATATTTTCCCTCCATCCTTGAGCACCAGTGATGTTGTAAAACTCTATAAGCTTTTCCTTTTGTGAGCTGACCTTCAATTCTAAGCCTACCATTGTTGATGAGCAGTAAGAACATGTTGAAAGAATTATCGATGCCATCTATGCTCATATTGTTAAGGATAGTTGATTTTGTAGGACATTTGCTATTTGCAAGATAGCTTAGTACATGTATGATTATTGAATTTAGGAAGTATTCATGAATAATATTTTGAAGTTTTAAATTTTATGGATAACATATTCAAAAGTGCCTAACCTTTTAAGATTTTTTCAATTTAGTGCCAAACTTTTAAAGTTTTCAATTTTGTGACTAACCTTTTAAAACTTGTATAAATAAGGTTCATAAAATGTTATCTCGATATATTAATTGATATTATCTCCTTTTTTTGGATATATTTTGGTGCTTAAATAGGAAAATTAATGTTTGTTTTTTTTAGGAGATGAAAAATAGAGATTGCATCAAATTGGGACACTATTGGTGATAATCACAATTTTTATATAAAGTGAAAAGATTAATGCATGGATAAGAGAAGATAAAACCTAATGCGAGGTTTACTTGAAGAGTTAAAGTTTAATTATGAGACTTCTTTCTATCCCTATCGTGAAGGGATTGAGATGTGTTTTAGATAAGCATCTTTGCAAAAAAGGATAAGATTAGGTTTAAAGTAGGAAAACATTATAAAAGGGATGTTCTCTAACTATCAATAATCAATCGTTTTTCTTTTTACTTTGCTTTTAATTCTTCATCTTTATTCTATTTTTCGGTTTGGAACTAAAGTTTTGCGTGACTAAACTCAATTATTCTGATTTAAGGAGATCCGAAACTCTAGTTATAACCTTGTGAACTTTTGTTCTAAACTTTCATTCATGTTTTAATTCAAGTATCTCTTGTTTTGAGTTCTTATATTTCATGAATAATTAATATTGATTGATTTGACAAATTAATTTAATATCGATTATTCTACCACTATCCATGAATTCAATGATTCGTAATTATCATGAAAGATTGGTACAAGTAGCAAATTGGTTATTTGTGATTTTGCATATTTAACTTATGATAAACAAGAAAACTAAGTTGAATAGTTGCAGCTATCTCGATTATTTAATTTAGGATTTAATCTTTTTCACTAAGATTATTGCTATCATTTATTTGATATGGAATGCTATCATACTCAGTCATAAATGGTAAGTTTTGGTTTGGATGCTAAGTTTGAACCAATTAATTTAGGAAATTTTAAGACTTATTACGACTATCATAATATGTTTCGGACTAACTACTTGAATTGTGAAAAACATTCTTTTAGACCAATGATCAAGTTACAATTAGATAAGATCTTTCCCTTGAATCGAAGTTAAATACTCTTGAATTTATCATGTTTATATTCAGTTGATTTATTTTGATTCCTTATAGATTTAGTTAATTAGTTAATTAATCAAAAATCCCCCAACTTATTTTATTACTTGAAATTAAGAAACTGGTGTTTAGTTCTCTTGGGATTCGACCTGGTTCTATGATTGCTATAAGAAGTTAAAGAATCAAAATTAATTTTGGAGGCTTTGATAAAGATCAAAAGATTATTTTTGACGATGTGACATATTCACTAAATGTCACGTGGATGTCCATCTATTAGTCACATCAGCAAAAGCTAACATATTGAACTGAATTATTAAGATTATAAAAGGTTGGTTATTTAATTGAAAAATTAAAAGCGTGGGCATTAAACTGGAAAAAAATTTGAAAAAGTTAAGTACTTTAGGATTAATTATCCTTAAATTTTACTAGGTTATATTTGTCAATATTGCTCAATAAGGTGCAACACCTTCTTATTGCAGTAAAGAGGAAGAATATAGGTCTTTATAAGATTTAAAGTGATATCATCGTCATCATCATCACCCAGTTCGAAATCCCGCAATGAAGCGGGGTCTGGGGAGGTCCGATAATACGTAACCTTACCCCTACATAGTAGAGAGGTTGTTTTCGGTGGACTCACAATGAAAATGAGACAATATACGAATGATGTAGGTTACAGAAATAACAACAGAAAATAAATGAAAATACAAGTAATGGGGAATACCTAAAGGAGGCCAGATCAGCGAGAACCTAATAGGCTACAACGTCTAATCCCTTCGTGTCTCTCAATAAGTAAGGGGACCTTCCTCAAAGACCCTGCCGGGATGGCCCCCTACTGTCCCCCCACATCTGTCATGCAAACAGCACATCGTGCCCCAGCATCTCCTAGTAACTACTATACTGATTTTGAGTATCTGAGACAGTTAATCCTTTGCACGGTTAATCCTTTACCCTTATTCGATCACTCCAAACTTTTCTATTTCTAGCTACTATCTCATCAAGTGCCAATTCTGACATATCCTCTTTGATCACTTCCCGCCAGTTCTTGTAAGGCCTCCCTCTTCTCCTCTTACATTCACTAAGTGTATTCCCTTACAGCTTTGTACTGGAGCGTCGGAGGGCCTCCTACGCACATGCCCATACGACCTAAGTCTAGTCTCTCTCAACATGAGCAAAGCTGGCTACCTGTGGTCTATCTCTCACCACCCGGTTCCGGACCCTATCTCTCTTTGTAATGTCACATATCTATCGAAGCATACGCATTTCTGCTACCAACAACTATCTTATATGCCTACGCTTGGCAGGCCAACACTCTGTCCCATATAACATAGTTGGACGAATCACAGTTTTATAAATCTTCCCCTTGAGTTTTAAAGGAATCTTCCTGTCACATAGAACCCCTGATGCATTCCTCAATTTGGCCCATCCTGATCTAATACGATGTACTATATCGGCATCAATATTACCATCACTCTGGATGACAGACTCGAGATACTTAAAACTCGTCTTTTGTGGTATGACGTCGGTACCAATTGCTATCGCCACGTTATGCGCCATCTGGTTTCCAGAAAAGTTGCATGCTACATACGCTGTCTTAGACCTGCTCATTTTAAAACCTTTCGACTCTAATGCATCTCTCTAGCGGTCTAACTTAGCATTGACCACCTCCTTGGTCTCATCTACTAGGACAATACCGTCCGCAAATAGCATACACCAAGGTACCTCTCCTTGAATATGTTTGGTAATTTTATCTAACACTAATTTGAACAATAAAGGACTTAACGCAAATCCTTAGTGCAGACCAGTACTGATAGAAAACGCTTCTGTGTCCCCTCCTATCGCCCTTATGCTAGTCAATGCTCCATCATACATATCCCTAATTACTTTAATATAGATGATAGGAATGCCTTTGGCCTCCAAACACCTCCATAAGAGTTCTCTAGGAATCCTGTCATATGCCTTCTCCAAATCAATAAAAACTATATGCAAATCCTATTATCGTTCCCTGTAGCATTCCATGAGTCTATAGAGTAGATGTATCGCTTCTGTCATGGACCTACCAGGCATAAATCTAAATTGGTTGGCCAATACAGAAGTAGCTCTCCAGATTCTCTTTTCAATTACCTTCTCCCACAGCTGCATGATATGACTTAATAGTTTGATGCCTCTATAGTTGTGACATTCTTGGATGTCTCCTTTGGCCTTGTATAAGGGGATCAACCTACTTAATCTCTATTCATCTGGTATTTTGGCTAACTCTAAAATCACATTGAAGAGATGAACTAACCATACAATACCGACAACTCCTAACCGTTTCCATACCTCTATGGGGATCTCATCTGGCCCCATGGCCCTTCCGCTCCCCATCCCTCTCAACACCTTTGTAATGTATCCCCTTGTAATCCTTACCCATGCGCACCTGTCCTGAACATGTCCTGCCACAGAGGGTTCTCTTAACTCTACGTTGCCCACTATCTCTTTATTATACAGGCCATGAAAGTACCTCTGTCATCTCCTCTTGATGTCTTGGATCTATGTGAGTACCTGTCCTGCTTCATCCCGAATACAACAAGCTTGGTTGAAATCCTTCGTCCCGCGTGCCCTATCTCATGCTAGCTTGAAAATATTTTGTGCTTCCCTTAGCGTATCCAAGTCCCTGTACATAGTCTCATATGCTTCCCCTCTAACCACTACGATAGTTTTCTTAGCCTTCCGTTTTGCCAATCCATATCTTAATCTGTTAATTTTCCTCTCCGCCTCTGTTGAACTAGCTAAAAGATCTTTAAAAGCTCTCTTCTTTGCCTTAACCGTCCCCTGGACCTCACCCGACCACCACTAACCTTTCATCCGCCCTCCTCCTTGCCCTTTGGGAACCCCTTTGGATACCCCTAGGAGATATGTGGTAGTTGCACGCACTACAAAAGCGACACCCTCCCACATCAGTTGCATCCCCGCTCACAGACCATGTTGCATTTAACCGAACTTATGTCATAAATCGTTCCATCTTGACCCCTCTTAACCTCCACCACCTAATTCTATGACACTGCAGGGTAAAAAGCTGTGACCTCCATCCTTTAATCCCGAAATCCAAAACTAGCAATATATATGTGTTTATGAAATTAACTAAAAAAATGTTCCTTATTCTTCCCTCCACTTCTTTTTCTTTATCATTTTTTCTTACTCAATTTTGGGTCGCATGATCCATGTCTGATCAATCGAATTGGTTTCAGGTTGAAATAAAAAATTTTAAATCAAGTTTAGATATAAATAGTTAGAGCCTAACCCGATTCATTATCAAACCTAAAATTGTCAAATAGAAGAAATGGTCTCTACTAGCCCCACCTCTCTAAAATGTGACCTTTCTCGTGTTTAAGCCAGACAATACTTTTTATTATTTATGGGTAATTGATTGTTCTATGCCATAACTCTGCTCCATAATTAGTAATTATTTTGTGAATAATACACCAAACATTGAGAGGTGATTTGTGAATTGGTAAAAGCGTCAAATTAGATCCCAACATTTTTACCAAAATTCAATTTAAACCTAAACATTTTGAAACATTCAAAAGAACCCTAATGTTCTACAAACATTTAATTTGAACCCTAAATTAATTTTTCAATCAGTTCTCAGTTACAAAAAAATATTTGATATTTTTTTGGGTCCCTTGCCAAATGTGTCTTATGTGGCAAGTAGGGCCTAAAAAAATAAAAAATAATCCCTTTCTATCCCTCTGCTCTCTCTTACTAAATTTGGATAGCTTATAGTTGAAATAAGGTTGATTTCATTCACTAACTTCTCAATGATATCAGTATCTCTCTATCTGACCCTTTTAATTGTAAACCACAAATTAATGTGAGTTTGCAAGAATAAAATATTCCATAAGCTCTAGTCCCAAGCCTTTGTTTCTCTAAAAAACCACTTGTAGCTCACTCAATTTCTCTGTAGAGGTAGATAGGAATGCAAATCTTCTATTACTTCTTGCTATCCAAGTTGAATGCCTCTGAATGATGTAGTAATACAGCCATATGCATATCATTAAAGTTATTATTGTACCGATTATAACTAAAAAAGAACAGCTCGTGAACTTAATATTGCAACTTATCTACCAATGTTTAACATAGTAAAGTTGTAGTTCTTTTAAAAGTATTTTGGTAAAAAGAAAGATCGCCTTTAGTTAAAACAATTATTCTAATTTTCCCTCCATAATGACCAAAAGAGTACTTCCTAACGTTGCAATCTAAAGAGTTTATAGAAGAAAATTAGTAATGTAAGTTAAACAATATTAAATTTTTGGAGGCAGATGAGTACTTTAATCCTATACATTCCAATAATAGATGGTAATAGCATAACCTCACAAACATTGAAATTAATGAGATAATATACAATTAAAAACATACACATATATAATTGTTATTTGTCATATTGAAATTTGGTTTTGTAATCTTCTATTTTAGCAAATTGAATAGCATTCCTAGCATTAAACTAATGACGCATGCCAAGTCTTTGAAAATTAAGAAAAATGTTTTCTTAAGTTATTAAGAAGTTGTTTCATCATTTTTTATTTATTTTCAATTTGATTAAGATAGATTAAATTTATAATTTTATTTGTTTAGAGAATTATTATTCAATTTATTTAGAATTTTTTTTTCTTTTTTATAAATAATATCTTTCT